>NDGN011336376.1:0-12166 GCA_002564285.1 Tympanoctomys barrerae | reverse complement strand
TAGTCTGATAGGGACTGCATTAAATCTGTACAGCAATTTTGGCAGTATGGCCATCTTCACAATTTTGATTCTTCCTATCCAAGAGCATGGAATATCTTTCCATTTTCTGAAATCCTCTACAGTGTCTGTTCTTTACCCCTTACTCACACTCCATTGCTCCCCATTCTTCTACTGATCCCCTCCATGTGACCATACCACTGAGGTGGCCATACATGGCATGGTTAAGTACCAGTGACAGCAAGTCTTTTAGGACACAGGGATGGAGGTGTGCGGTGACAGTACTACAACCTGAAAACCTAATCTTACAAAGGTGATGTTAATTGACAACCCAAGATGTTCTAAAATCCTAGTAGTGCTGGAAAGGGGAATGGTTGTTAGTGAGCCAGTTGGTGCTAGTGCCCTGTGGAGCTCCATGCCGACACATTCTTATTTTCTAATACTTAGAGAAAACTGCAGGAACTAAAACTTAACGATTCAGTATCCATCACAAAATCCCTCAGTAGATCAGAATCTCCCTCTGTACACACCTTATACAGATGGCTCCTTGGATCTGTAAGTTCCATGCATGTAGATTGAACTAACAAAGGATCAAAAATATTTTTAAGTAGGTAAGTGTGTTCTAGCTCCTGTTCACATGGGACACGACCCGGGAGGTGTGCGGCTTCACCTCCTATGAGTGGCATGCCATGGAGCTGCTCAAGGTCTCCGAGGACAACATGCCCTCAAGTTCATCAAGAAAAGAAAAGGGGGTTGGGGCTGGGAGATCGCTTAGTAGAATAAGCACTTGCCTGGCAAGCATAAGGCCCTGAGTTCAATTCCTGGTTCTGGAAAAAAAATTGTCTTTCTAACACACACATACAAACTTCTTATTTTTTCATTATTCCTAAGACAATTCACCATTTTATATAGTGGATGCATCATGCGAAGTAATATGAGTTATTTAGAGATGATTTAAAGTATATGGGAGGATGTGCATAGATTAGATGCAAATACCGTAGCAATTTATATAAGAGCATGCACAGATTTTGGTATTCATGGTGGGGGGTCCTTTCACCTCTCCTTTACAAACACCAAGAGAGCACTGCATATGTACACTTGTATAGGTATTCCTGCTAATATATCCATATATTATGTGTGTAAGCACCAGTTTCTTTACTTTATAGTACATAAAAAGTGGGAGACATCTCTGTTCACATTAGTACCGTGAAGTTGATGTGATGCGATGAATATTAATTGTAACCGTTGGGAAAACTGCGACGCCTAATGATCAGGAGCTTGGATACAGCCTCAGTCCCTCTGCCTGCCCTCCCCATTTCCTTCTGTCCCATCTGCCTCCTGATGGGTTTGTGGATGTGCACACACGTATGTCTTTGTACATAACCCCTCTGATTCTTACTATCACCCTCCAACGTGGAAGGTATCACAAAGCAGACGTTGACATCATCTGCAAGTGCTACTTGCCATGCTGGAAACATTCGTGTCTTGCATGATCCCTATAGGACCCAGCGTCTTCCAGGAGAGTCAGATCCTGGCTTCTGTTCAGGGAACGTGGCCTGGAGAGCCCCACTCCAGTGAGCAAGGGTGATTCCTCTCTGTTTTGTTCCTTGTACAGCTCTCTGTCAGAGCAGTTTGCTCTTGATGGGACTTACATTTGAATTGCAAATTGGACTTCTTAGTCTTCACAGGACTGTGTCTTAGTACACATGTTTGCATCATGCTTAGAACAGCATGGCGCCCAAAAGAAGGGGCTTTGCTGAAGGTGCCTGAAAGAATGTTCTTTACTCAATGTGTTTAAGTGGAAAAAAATCAGCTCTGATCCATTGGGTGGGAGCCCTTAACAACAGAAGCGCGACAAGAACTCTGGCGTCTAAGGACTTTAGCTAGACTTCCAAATCCTGTTTATCATTAAGAAAATGCACAAAACATATAAACACTTTTCTCACTCCCTTCATTGCCCTTCAGCCAGACAGATGTATTCACTCATGAATTCAGAACGTCCGTAAAACCCACTTCAGAGACCAGCAAAGTGAGTCTAAGGGACACTGGGTGGCACCTGTGACCCAGTGAGTTGCTTCAGAAGCAAAGAAAGAGCCTGAGATTTCAGACTAATGAGTAATGACAGCTAAAGTACCACAGCTGCTCCCTGAGCTTGATGATCTTTTCAAATGAGCACAAAGAGTGACACCTCCAGAATGTGGCCCTTCAGCCTAGAAGTTCTGTTTTCTGAGTCTATGCTGGGTTCTTTGAAAATGATAGCGAGTTTAAGAAAGAATGCAATGAAGAAAAGATTGAGATTAATAATGTTTTTTATACCAATCTGTGGAGGACTACCTGAGCAGCTCTCCTTGAAAGAAGGGTGATTGTCTGCATTTTAACTGAGACTGACCCTCTTTCCTTGTATTGATATGTACAGAGCTGGCTAGCACTTGTCTTTATCTTTTCACTTGGTATCAAGCGATGTATATTGGTGCTGTTGATAGTCTTTGAAGGTGGTATGTGTGTTTCCCTGGTAACCTACACCTGCTGCTCTTTACTGTGAGCCAGGCTGAGAAAGGACAAAGAGCCAGTGCTCTGTGCTGCCAGCTGGGAGTGAACCTCCAGATGGAAGTTATGACTTCTTGGGGCTTGAAAGACTACATCAGAGCTGAAGCACCAGACCCCCCAAAAAACATTAGATACTATCTCAATAGCATAAAGCAGATTACTTCCTCTGCACATCCTCTCTGCACACGGCAGAGGTAAATGCAGGCCCCCACCTAGCTCAGCTCCCAGTACTCACCTACTTCCCACAATTCTCAGTCATTCCTCCTCAAGCCACTCTTCCACTGAGTAAAACCTGGGTGCGGCCCTGGCTCAGTCTCTTTGTTCTGGAAAGCCATCTTCATTGCTGGACTTAGGGCCCTTTGGCTCCCCAATAATTATAAATATGTTTTAGCTTCTTTACTTTTGCCATGGGTTGCACTGGGATTGGTAGATTGGAACTTACTTGGTGCGATTCTAATAGCATATCTTTGGGATTACAAATATTGTCTTCTTGGACTGAGAAGAGAACCTGGAGGGGTCTTCTACACCAAACTGTATGATCTGAAGCCTGCAGTTAGAATTCTTAGCCAAATGACCTTGTATGCAGTTGGATCTAAAAGCTGTAAAAGGAGAAAGTGCACCAAAACACACACACACACACACACACACACACACACACACACACCAGAGATGACAAGGATATCAGAAGAAGCAACAGCAAATGATGATTAAATGCCTAGCAGGTGCAGACATTCTAAGCACCAAAACGCATTGATGACTTGAACAAATGATCAGCCCTCAGGAGACTCACGCACCACAGTGACCACCACAGCACAACCCTCCGTGGGTATTCACCGACAGCTTCCGCGAGCCAGGCTGACAACAGTTGTGGCAACCCTGAGTGGGCATGACACCCACTCCTTCCCTGCAGAGGGCGGAGTGACTGGCTAGAGGCACAAAAAGAACAAGCATTCTGACTCCAGAGCCAATTCCTCTCTATAACATATCCGCTGTTTTCTATTTTCTTTCCAGGCTTTGCATGCTTTTTCTGTTTGGAGAGAATCTCCTGGATTTTGCAGTAGTCTGGTAATGACTCCCTTTGTTTTTAATCTCTCAACCCTAATCCTACTGCAGCCAGAATGCTGTTCTAAAATAGTACCTATCTGCAAATACCTTCAAAGACTCCCCATCCCCTGTTGCATACAGTCTCAATGGCTAAGTATGATTCACAGTCCTCAATGTTTCATTCCCAATTTCTACTACAACTGCAGCAAGTGGGGGCCTTGGATCCAAGTTGGCCATCTCCTTTGGGATTTCCTTGGCCTACAGAGTTTTCTTCTCTCCTTCATTACAGACATGCTGCATTTCAGCCAAAGGCCAGCCTAGCTGTGTTCCCTAGAATGTCACTTCACAGCCTTCAGCTTTTCTGCCCTGGAATCTGACTGTCTCACTCCACTCTCTCTCAGCCTCCTACAGGGTCCCCATATCACTATGTGGTATGCATCTCCTAAGTAGTCTTTGTCTACCTGTTTTTCCCTCACCTGAGTTTGTGAACTTAAAATCAGAGATTCATCTAGCAATCCCTGTAGTATTGAGCATGATACCTGGAACATAATAAAAATCCCACCATCTTGGGGTTGAGCCTAATGGTTCTTCCTCGTATCAGAAAGTGAAGCATACTTGGGACATGGCTGACACAGCACAACGTGTGCAAGGAAGTAGGGTCTGTGACTTGGAGTCTGACGGGGCTGAAATTGTTGAGTTGTGTGTGTTTGGCAAATTCCAGTCTTCTGAACCTCATGGTCTCATTCAAAATGAGAGGGTGGCCCTAGATGGAATGACTTTCTCATGTTTCACTTTAAAATCCTTAGCCATTTCCCCTATAGCCTTCATGCACTGAGCAAGCATCTGTTGAGTACTCTCCCTGTTCTAACACTCTCCTAGGCTTCCAAAATGTAAACGCCAATGAGCCAATGAAGAGAATCTCTCATGAAGATCTTGGGTCAGTTCTGTCATCTTAGCAAGAAAATTATTATTGTTTCCATTTTCTTCACCAGAAGGAACTCTCAGTCCACAAAGCTTTAAATTTGATTATTCCTGCACACTTTAAAGATTCTGTATCATGGTAATTGAATACACATGAAAATTGTTTATAACTTGTCTCATACTCGACACAAAGTTCTTCAAAGAATTTACACCAATATTTACAGAAAAACTCAACTGGTGCATGGAATTTGCCAGATAATGTAATTAACCTCATTGATCACCTTTAAAAACGATGTGAACTCAGTGCTGTTGTATTTCCTCATATTTGTATGAAGATATAACAGGGAATGAACAACATTTCTGTTAAAATACAAATTGAAATGATGGATCTCTAATCTGATTTTCCCATAGAAAATACATTATTATGCCAACATTACATTTCTCACCCAGTAGTGATGTCCAGAATTTTATAGGCATGAACATAAATATAACATTTAATTTGTGCAGTAAAACTACATTCTTTTAAAAGTATAAACCTTTTAAATCAGTTTGCTCCACTAAATTAAGCAAGTTTTATAAGTGACAAAATTATATAAGGGACTCTGATTGCTACTGGTGGAAGAGATATGTGAATAGGATACTGTTCAGCCAATGGGAGTTTTCTTCTGTTATTGATAAGAAGAAAGGCACACAAATGTGCTAAAAATTATGAGCTGATAAGTGCCTTTAAAAAAAGAACATGAATTAAAATTTATTGACCATTTACAGGTGCTATCATAGGATCTTTTATAAGTATAATTGTTCTACAAAGTGAGTTATAGTGTCACTACAGTATATATTTTTAAATGGAGGACTAGCCATATGAATCTGAGTTCAACTTCTAGTAGACCTCATTATTATGTATAGTGTTCTTCCTGTGACTTGGAGTGCACGCCCCCAATGCACGCACGTACACACTTACTTTTATACTCTAAGCTTTGTGAAAAACGGGGAAATCTTGTGAGGTGGTAAGTGAGGGATCCTGGCTTAAAGGGTGGGCCATAATTAAAGCTAACTGAGAGAAAAACGTAGCACTGATAAAACTCTATATCTGGATTTAACCAACTACAGATCAAAATACTTCTAAAAATCATGTCTGAGATAGGCACAGTAGTAAATGCCTGTGGTCCTAATACTCCCAGAGGAAGGCTAAAATAGAAGAGCAGCAAGTTTAAACCAAATAAGGGCAAGTTGGTGGCTTACTGAGGCCCTGTCTGAAAATCAAAAACAAAAAGGAATGGGGGATGTATCTCAGTGCAAAGACCCTCAGCTCAGTCCCTACTACCACCAAAACCAGGTATCGATACTGGACACATACAGCCTTTTCTTCTTGCTAGAATTCCCTAAACAATACAGGGGGGCATCTATTGATATTTAATTACAGAAGGAGGAAGGAGGACATGGTTAGATCATATTTTACAGGGATTTGAGCCTCGATTTGACCCATAGGCATTCTGTAACCATGGCTATCATGTATGCCAAGGGGTTGCTGTATGTTTTTATTCAACAGCAAGCTTTTTAGACCAGTTGGACAGTGAGGGCTGTTAGTAACTCCATGTTTGCTCCATGTTGAGTTCTGAGGTTGTAAAGATGAATGAGATGGTCAAAATAACTTCTTTATTTGGCCAGATTAACACAGCTGATTCGCTGCACCAAAAAACCTGAGACTGAGTAATCTATACCAAATAGAAATGTATCGCTCACGCCTCCAGAGGTTGAGGGTTTGAGATCAAGGTTGCATCCAGACTGATGTCCAGTGACAGTCAACCCTCTACTTTTGAGCTAGTTTGCTGAGTCTTCTGGCAGGAGGAATCTTATGTCTTCACATGGGAAGAACAGAGAAGCCAACACAGGGCTTCAGCTACTTCCCTCTGGCCTGCGCCATCCTCAAGGATGGGGACCCAGTTCCTCACTGCCCCAATTTACTACAGTGGAGATTGAGTGTTAACAAAAGAATGTGGAGGGACCCACTCAAATATGAGTACAGATGTACAAGTTGCCATGGGGGTCACATGGAGGAACAGCTGATGCTGCCGAGTCACTTGAGAGAAGACTGCAGAAAAAATAATCCTGAGGCTGAGTTGTGAATGGTGGCAAAGGCAACAAGGAGCTAGGGCAAGGTAGAGTATGTGAGGAGGACTATAATTCCCCCAAAAGGAGCAGCATGCTCAAAGGCAGAGACATGGCACCGAGCGGCACAGCCTGGAAACCTCTGGGGAGGCATGAACTATAAGTGCATTGGGCAGGGTCAGAAGCAGACCACAGCCAGCACAGGAAAGAGACATCCAGTGCCAGCCCTAGGAGTCTGGCCTGACTCCACTCATTCATGCATGAAAGATTACCTGGATTTAGCTTTCTTGGCAAAGGACATATTATAAATGGTCTCTGATTTGAGAGTGTCAAGGTCAGAGTGGTGTTCTGGGAAGATTAATCCAGCAGAGGAACTCAGAGTATGAAACAGAAGAAGCAGGGAGTGATACTGAGTGTTCTGAGGGTTTAACTGAGAGGTAATAAAATGTTGAAGTTGATCGGATGTGGTGGGGATGAACAGCAAAGTTGGGAAATTATAAAGTTAACATCAACAGATCAAGCAACCTAAGAGACAGATTTTATGGAGGGGCCAGTGAGGAAGAGCTGGTAATATTCAGCAGGCAATTATAAATGTGGGCTGAGATTTCAGAATAGGAGTCAAAGCTGCAGACAGATTTGGGCATCATTCCCACAGAGGTGATAATTGGGCAGTGGGAGGCAGTAAGAACACCAGGGAGGAGAGTGGATAAAAATAAAGGAGCCTAGGACAACATCCAGAGGATGCACTCGCTGGGCGGCATTACAGAAAGACAGAGACCTGGGCAGAGCAGAGGGAGCCTGGCCAAGTGTGGGAGAGGGGCAGGAGGAGCCATGTTGGGGGGATGCCAAGGGAGGGCTCCACAGAACGAAGCACTCCATGGCCAAGAAGGCAGAGTTGCAGAAGGGAGTAGGTTGCACTGAGATTCATCCAATTTATTCGATAATTAATAAGTCAGTGATAAACTTCAAGAGAGAAGTTGGAAAAGTGTTCAAAGCAGAAAACGAACAGTGGAATATGTAGAGACACAGAGATGCTGGTAAACAGTGGAGGACAGAATGTTCTCCTAGAAACTTGTCAGCAAACAGAAGGAAAATACTATAGGAAATTAACTTTGTCCTCTGCCCGCAGTGGGGAAAATCTTATTTAAATTGGACTTCTTTGCTATTCGGTAGCTCTGTGAAGGACCTGAGAAAGCCCAGCCAGTACCATGTCCAGGCGATTCCTCCACAGTCTATCTGGTCCCATGGCCAATCAGTCCTGAGCTGGGCCCATGTCTCAGAAGGAGCTCACCACGTCCTCAGTATGTCGGTCTGTCTCTGAGTAATGGCCATTCTCTCGCTGTTCTTAGCAGTGGCGAGCTGCGCACCACACAATGGGCAGACCTCGATCAATCAGCCAATGAGCAATTTTATGAAGTGTGGAAAATGACACTGGTTTTTGTTTTTCCCTTTTCCCCCCTTTTGCGGTTGATCAGATTATCAGCCACATAGAGCTCAGGAAGGAAGCATAGCCCAGCACCCTCTACGTCTGGAAAACAAGCCACAGGTCTGTGGGCTGCTGGGCCTCACTCCCAGCAGCCCATGCTCTGCTCTGCATGTGTCACTACACCCATCGCTTCCCCAATCCTCTTCTCTGTCTTGTGAGACACTCTGGTGACACAAAGCCCCCAAAGAGCCACAGAGGATGCTGCTCAAGGGAAACAGTGACAGGACTCTCAGCCTCCTACCTGGAGGCATCCCCAGGCCTGCTAGGCACAGAGATGGAGGCCCCAGCAGAGAGCTATTAATTCTGAATGGCTGCAGATAAAACTCCAAGTAGCTGAAATGCTGTTTTCATGCAAATGGATCTAAGTGAAATGAAAAGAGGCAGGGCCAGGCAAGAGGAAAAGGAACAAGCCAGAATGCAAGAGAAAAGATGAATTAATTCTCAATAGGAGAATTTTCTGAGAGGCATTAGCCACTCTTGAAGAAAATGAATAGGCTTTTTCCTTACATTTATTAAATGTCTGTGATTTTCTAATTCAGGAGTCTTTTATCTTCAATTGAAAGATGAAAAACCTCAGGTACATTTCAGGAACAGAGGCTCTTGGGTGTGCGTATTGTAGTGCCCACAGTCAGTTCTGGAGGGGATGGTGAAGACACAGAAGCTACCTTTAGGAGAACAGGCACCTGGGAGGTCTGTGCAAGCAGCCCCCGGCTGGGCAGACCGGCTCTGCTCACACTGCAGCGAAGGTGATAGCAGGGAAAACTCCAGCCTGGAAGATGTCTGGGATGAGTTCGTGTTCTCTCAATCAAAGCATGGATTTTAGGAACAACGGAGGTTAAGAGCAGAATATGTTTACTAAAATAAAGAAAGCTGTCCCCGAGAGAGAACCAAGAGGACCTGGGTGAGCTGCCAAGGAACCTGTTGTGTCTCCAGATTTTTATAGAGGAAAACCACAAGGTGAGGCAAGTCCAAGGTGGGAAATATGGAAACGTGCTAGGTGGGCATGAGGTGGGACAAGGCCGTGGTCAACAGTAAGATTGGAAGCACAATTACTCAGGTAAAATTGATTAAATGGGGAAGTGAGTCACAGAGCAGGTGGGGCATGGATACAAAACAAGGGCTTGGGTCCTGCAGGGGCCTGGGTTCCTGGCTCTGCCTAGCTTTTTCAAGGGGGATTGATACCTATTTAGAACATCAATCCCTGATGGCTATCCCCACAGGGGAGGTGAGTGCTGTGTTCCTTTCTCCTCTGTCTCCAGGTCTGGCCGCGAGAGGTGCCCGTCTCTTCTGTAGTTACAAGACATCTCGTCTTCTACGCTGACTCCTTGAGGGCCTAGTCCTATCTGACTATCTATAATATTTCTGTTTAACTCAGTTAATATTTCTATCTAAGGAAGAGAAGCAGGAGAGATTTTCAAGGTGTCAGAAAGTATTATAGAAAAGAGCACTGGGTTTATAGCAAGTGGCCTTGTTCTAGTGCCACTAATAATAGGATATGTCATTTAACTTGAGTCTCTTATTTATGATATTGAATTATATACAGTTGACCTTGCTTCTTCCCTGCAAAATATGAAATGGGATGAAAACACAAAAAATACGTGCAAATGGACTGAATGGCTTATATTAACATGAGATATAAACATACTTGGAAAAAAGGAATACAAGGTCCCTTTGTTGTAGGCAGCTAAATTAGATAGAAATATAGGCAGTTAGGACTAGGCCTTCAGGGACACAGTATGGAAGATGAGATACTCTGAAACTGTGAGAGAAGGGTGCCCCTGCGTGGGCCAGACCTAGAGACCAAAGATCGAACAAATGCTGACCTTCAGAAAGTCAAGCATCTGGGATTGATCATCACCTTGAGGAAGCCAGGAAGCTTCACTAATTCAACTGCTACCAGCTGGCTCCTGTTCTATATTCATGCCCGCTTGCTATGTGACTCATGACTCGCTTCCCCATTTGGTCCTGGACTTAATCAATTTTACTTAAGCAGTGGTGCTTGCAATCTCACTGGTTGACCATAGTTTTGTCCCACCTCATGCCCATCTAAGTGAGTTCCCATATTCCCCACTTTAGATCCATTTGGTTTTACTCTATAAAAGTGCCTGGAAGAGATAGCTCCCTGGGGACAACCTGCTAGGGCCTTCTTTCTGTCTGTCTGTCTCTTGGACAGAAGCTTTCTTTCCCCTAATAAATACATTCTTCTTTTAACCTCCGTTTGTTCTTAAAATTCATTCTTCAGTTTTAGAGAACGCAAACTCGAACTCGTCCCAGGTACCTTTTTTATTTTATTGCATTTTAAGACAGGGTCTACAGGGTGTACAGAGTCTCACTATATAGATCAGAATCCTAGTGACGAGCCTGTGTTCAGCCTCCCACGAGCTGGGATTACAGGTGTGCGCCACCAGGCCTAGTCCCAACAGCCGTCCCCGGGGGCAGGGCCAGCACAGCATCCCGGTGATCGAACCCTGGTTGCTATGCCCAGGTACCTTTCTGGTTGGGAGTTTCATTCCTCTATACCACTTTGGTGAGGACATTTTAGAATGAAGTGACTCTGCGCTTGGAGCAACCACCAAGAGATCTATGGCAACAGCGCAAATGGAGCAGAATCTTTAAGGGGATACTGAAGTTTCCATGGGGGCAACCAAAGTCCTGAGGATACTTTGGGACTACTGAGAGGAGGAATATAAGTGTGCGCACAAATCGCACCTAGATCCTTGGCTCCGAGGGGACTCGGATACCTCAGCTGAGTACCTCCCTCTCCAGTGTAGCACCCTCAAACATGCAGTTGAACCAAAGAATATGCCCCATACTTCAGGAGAACAAATGCATTCTACATATATCTGGTAGGTTACGACTTCAGAAAGTCTGACCTTGAGGAAAAAAATTCTTCTGTGACTTAGTAAAAAACAGTTCGTATAGGTCACAGTGGTTTTGAGTTGATGCAGAGGTATCTCATTGGGTGTTGTGTAAGTGTTAATCTTTCCCCCCAAGCACTTCTGAATTATTTAATTTCTCTGACACATTAATTCTAACCCCAGTCCCCAAAGCCCCTACATCCCAGAGAATCCTGGAACAGAAATTATAGCAATTTCCTGTAACTAGAATCAAATTCCAAGGTTGGAGAGCACGGGCCAAGTCTTGCCATTAATTCAAACATCCACGTGAAAGATTATGGTGGGCAGCTGTGATTCCATTAAAGGGGACAATTTTAACTCCATTTCCTTGATAAACAGACACAAGCTCACCCCTGAATTGGGCTTGATAGATTTGATTAGGGTAGAGTTTTTGGAGGTTGTGATTTCTACAGGAAAATTGCTGCTTGATGTGCAAGGCCAAATTGCACTTGAAATCTCCTTGCCGCCATGGAGGGAGGAGAAGGGAGAGTGTGGAACACCTACCCAACCGCTATCATCCGGGCAGCAGGGGAGCCAAGCTGTTGTATTCAAAATATCTGTTAGGTATGCAGCCGGTGTGTGCTGCAGAAGGCACTCCATGCTCAGGGGAGCTGGGGATTAAAAGCAGCACAACCAAGTGCAATTTAAATGAAACAAACAAACAAACAAACAACAAAAAAATGTGCTCATGCAACTTCTTTAGCCTGTCTGAAATTTTTACAGGATAAAGGAAAGATCTGATCTTTATTGGTGGGACATCTTGATCCTATGTTTTGAAATTCCCACTGAGAACCTAGGGATCCTGACAAGATAGAAGATGAAGTTCATGGCTTTAAAACACCTTCTGTGACAAAGAACCACGGGCCAAGTGACAGGCAAACATTTTGCTCCATTTGGTTTGTCTTTTGTAAAACAAAAACTTTCCAGTTTAGGTCAGCTCTGCCAGAAGAGGTGATAGAGAGTATAATTACTTCCTCAAACATTGTACTGAGAATTTAAAAATCATCAACTTTTTGTGTTGGTAAATGTGTTCGCTTTTTAATGCAATTACTTTATTTTTTATTGAATATATTTTTAATGAGTACCTAACACTGAACCAAGCTCTGAAAATACAGAAGATAACAAAGCAAAACAAAACTCCTGGCCCTCAGAACTCCTGAAACAT
>NDGN011336374.1:0-17798 GCA_002564285.1 Tympanoctomys barrerae | reverse complement strand
AGACAACAATATGCAATGTATTAATTATTGTAACTGTCCTACTAACTTGTTTTTAAACTGTTTGTTATTTTATCTTTTTTCTCATTAAAATTGAATAAAATAAATAAAACCACAGAAGTGTAGGTATTCTAGAGAGACTACTGTACCCCTTGGCCAAAATGGTGTCTACTTCCAATTCTGGGCTCTTGGGCTTTATTAGCACTCATTCTGATGCTGCTTTATTGTCCCTTGGATTGACCAAATTAATAAATAAAGTATATGAGGGAGGAATCTTTTCTTAAAGAGGAGCTCACTCATCCTTGAAAGTGTATAGGATTTTTTAAAGAGTGTCTCTGCCTTGAGGAAAATGCTGTGGTAGCATAAGTAGACAATGGCATTTTAATTATGAAGCTAATTTATTTATATCACACCACCTAGCAATTTCAACGATAAAGTACTGTGATTACAAAAAGCATTTTTAGAAATAATAAATCTCCATTGAATATACTCATGAACCACATTAAGATTCAATTTTATCTCCTCGTAGTAACATCAGGCAATATGGGCAGGTTGGCTATTTTAAAGTGTATTAACTGTAAATTGGTTTTGTATTGTCAGAAATAATACTGAAGGACTTTCTGCAGTGCCTATCGCGAACTTTGCTTGGCTCCTGATCCATATGTTTCTAATCCTAGAAGCTTTATATGGCATTTTTATTTTTATTATGTGCTGCCTTCACTGCCCAATGCGCACTTGCTGTACTTGGCATCCCGCAGCTCCCCTCTGGGAACAGTGAGTGTCAAGGCTGGGCAAAGCTTGGGGAACAGGGAGGGGATCCCCAAGTGGCCGAGGAGGCGACTCTGTCACTTTCAAGTTCTTTCTCTCATCAGACCACTGGCTCTGCTACTGCTAGGGCCAGCAAACTCTATTCCAAACCAGAAACATTAGTTCGTCATGCAACATGAGGTAATAATTGTCAAACACAACTTTATTCCACGTTTGGTGGGACTGTAACACACTGCATCGTTCCCTGGGGCTGCAGCAAGGCATCTGAGTGGTTGCTATTCTTTTGCTTTTTTCATGAAATACATTTCACAAGCATAGGCCTTCTAAAAGCATGCATCTTACTGAGTACCAGAAATCTGCCCCAGGTTCATATCGGAAAAGAATAAAAGAAAGCACAGGAATAGTAGAGGAGGGTAGAAATATCTTGAATGACCAACTGAATGACATAGAAAACACTTGCCAAGGACTGATGGTGCACAGAGATAAGGAAGAGACAAGCAGTGTGTGGGGAAGAGAAAAAGCACACGTACAACCAGGAGGGCGACTCACCGCAATGCAAAAGCAGAGACGCCGCACCAGCCCCGAACTGCCTGGGAGCTGTACGGCTCTAGCAGCTTCTTGTACCCTACCTGAAAGGAGCACTAGAAATAATCTGTAGGGACATCATACCAGGGTCCTGCACTGAGATAAAATGCTATTTTGAGACAGGGTCTCACTAAGTTGCTAGCTTTGAACTTTCCATCCTCCTGCCTCACCCAACCAAGTTGCTGGGTTCAAGACATGCATTTTACATATAGATCTCTTCTTAAAACTCTGCTGTTGTGGTCTTGATCTGTGTCACGTCCTGCTCTTCTCTAGCAGCACATCATCAACATTTTCAGTGCTCTTCATTAGAGCTATTTTTAATTGCAAAATGGTGACTCACCCAACCATTCCCTTATAACTGGATATTTAGAAACTTTCAACTCTTCTCTTATTTCTTCTTATTTTATTGAGAAACAAATAGCAATGGGACAGTTTCAAAACTGATTAATAGGACATTTTCAATAATTAATACATTGTATGTTGCTATCTTTTTAGTGGTTATCCATAGTACATTTTTTTTTTCCGGAACTGGGGATTGAACACAAGCCCTTGTGCTTGCCAGGGAAGTGCTTATTCTACTGAGCCATCTCCCCAGTCCCCCAACTTTTCTATTATTATAAATTATAGTGGCAAAACTTTGTATATAAAACTTTTCCTCCTATTTAAAAGTAACCCTGTGTCAACACATATTTCTAGATGTTACTCCAGATATATAAGTTAGCATTAGCTTCCTGGATGACTTATTGGGTGAAAAAATCATTATATTCTAGTTTCAGTTTACGACCTTTCAATAACTAGCAAAAGTTTAATAGTTCTCCAGATTTTTCAACAAGTAATCTTAGGGCAACAGATAAAGTTATAAAATAATTTAGTGAAAAGATAATGTTAATATGGTATTGTATACCCTACTAAATCTATGGCTTATGTGAACTAGTGAAGCAATTATAGACTAGGCTGACATTACTTTTATAAGGCTATACTATTATTTTAAAAATAACATGTTTTCTAAAGATCAAATAAAAAAATTAGAAGACATTAAACATCATCTGTAGGCAGGTTTACAGAGTGAAATCTGAGAGACCCTTATGTTGAGACCCACATGATTTAGATGGCCAAGTAATCTGTTTATATGGTTTAGGAATACATTTATTCTTAAACCAATATCTAAGAGGTTCAAAACTCACCTATTTGACTAATAGAAACACATGCTTGAATTCTTTTTATTGACCTCAGGAAGCGCGGCAACGATCTCACTGGAGGGCAGCTCAGTGAAAGCTCAGCTTAAAATAGTAACCACACTGAGCCAGTCCACACAGGAAACCTGTGTTTTCCACCACATTAGGACAAACCCCCAAATCAATTTACAACTGTATTCATGAAAAGCTCTAAGCAAGATTGCTCTGAGAATCCACTTCAAAGGCCAAGTTCTAAGAAGGAATTTCTCTCCCTCCAGCTGCCTCCAGGGTAGGACCCTCCTCTTAAATGATTTGTTTGAAATTTATGTAAAATCAGACTTGTTCTCAGGGACATAATCACTACCACTGAGTCAAAGCCTGGCCTTAGATGGAGCAAATGCATTAGGTGGGACTGACAGCCATGGTGGAAAAATGAGCCCTGTGCACAGAGGGTCTATGGATGAGGCAAACTGGACCCCTTACTGGGATGCTTCCAGAGGCAACCATGGAGGCCCAGCATTGAGATGCTCCTGCTGACAAGCACTGTGCTAACCCCTGGCAGGTAACCCTGCAAAATCCAGAAGTAGTCACTCAGGGGCTGAGAGACCCTTATGTTGAGACCACTGACTGAACTGTAGAGAGAGAAGCCATTGCAACCTCCAAGCGGTCACGGTGAGAAGATCCTCTTGGGTTACATGGGCTCTCCTCCATGGCTTGGGGTCACTCCTTCCAACTATGTAGCAAGGCTGAGCATACCTCCAGACTGTTGATGCCTCTGCCATTGGAGTCAGTCATAAGCCATTGCCAAACTAATACCTTTATAAAGACTAATCATCTAAAAACTGTCAGAACTATATGGCTGACACTGCAAACTAAAAATCTAAGTGTAATTACCAGTTGAAGCCACCCCACTTTACTGGCATAAAGCCACCACGGATTGGGCTTAGCCCATGGGTAGTAGAAATGCCCATTTTGGACTCGGACAGAATACTTTGTGTGATCTTTGCCAAAACCCTCCATTTGAAAAACAAGTGTGACCAGAGAGATCTCCCTCAACTTCATGACTGTCTTTGATGTGGATGAGTACACCAGTAAGCAGAGGACCTGAGGAGGAATGAAAAAGTCTTTCTGGTATATTTTCTGCCTCAAGACAGAGGGACTGTTCATTTTGGGGACTTGCTGTTCTCTTCTATGCTCCTGAAACTGGACACCAGTGCAGTGAGAGACGATTATGGCACACTGGGACAGCACAAAGGGAGGGATAATTAATCAGGTTGTTACTTGGCACATGGCCAGAGGTTCCTTGGCAACATGGATCCTTCAGCTGTCAGCAATCAGAACACAGGCAGCTTTCAATTATCAACGCTATTGGAGGGGGCAGTGATGTGGGAAATCCAAAACAGCAGATAATCCCTCCAAATCATTTAATTTATCTTTTGAATGACTTTCACATGTACACACATGATTTCTTACTTTTTCGTTATATTTCACTTAGGCTAAAAATAAAACTAATGTGCATTCTTTGAATATATACTGTACCAACTGGTAAGGAAGTTGGTTGAAGGAAACTGGTCCTCAGATTACACATTTTCTGTGGACCACTCACTCATTAATAAGAATCAAGGCTTTAATATTTTTTAAGGCTTTAAGATTCTCAATTCTACAACCTCTCAGTGCTGGAGAGAAACAAGAGCATTTTCTTACACCGTTTGCTTTGTGGAAGGAGAAATTCACTCAGTTTCTTGAGACCTGATGGATCACTAAATGTCCATCAACTTGTCATTATTTCATTCCCAGGAATTCTCTTTTGATTGGATGCTCCTTTAGCCAGCTTTCTCTTGATGAGGAAGAAGTAATAGGAATTTAGATGCAGTATCAGGTCAAATGCTTCCTATAGGCTTAGTGATGCAAAGCTAAGATGCCAGGCCTTAAACCAGTGTCCCAACCTTGAAAACTCATTAGAATCACCCAACAGCATTAAAAACATTCCACACCCATTGAATTAAAATCTGGATTGTCAGCAGTGGACACTGTGGGTAAAATTGGGGTATCAAAGGTTAATAAATTCTCCAGGCAGACTCAAAATACAATCAAGGTTGAGAACTATTGCTCAGCATCCCAACTCCTCCTACAGATACCTAGCCACAGACAAACCTTCTCACCACTGTGCTCAGTTTCCTCTGCAAAGCTGAATGATGAGGATGAGTTTAATACTTGCCTTGCCGAGTTGCTAGAAAATTTAATTTTTTAATACATAGAAAACTCGTCATACAGTTCCTAACACATAAAAAGCACTACATAAATGGTAGCTGTTATTATTACTACCACTCTTTCTGTTACGACTATATGAAAGCCCTATGGAAGGGTCATTCAAAGCGTTTGTGAAGACACACTGGGCTAAATGAGCATCCTTTTTGAAAAGTTGGCTTGAGACCTTAGCATTGAAGTTGACTTCTCTACTCAATGAAATATCCCATGAGTTGAATGTAAGCATAGTAGCTGGGAAGAAATTAACCAGCCCTTGAAAAGGATTTACTGCTCAGCTTGGCAGAGGAAAAGAAGGACCATATTAGTGGGTTGAATTTGATCTCTGTGGTTTTTTGAAATTACCACAGCACTGGCCCTTGTTCATTCACTCAACACTTTATTATATTGTTTATTATCATGCAGCAGTTACTGACAGAGCTTGATTTAAAGCATTTCTGGCCCCACTGTTACATTATAGTCACATCTCCATTTCAGCAGCTGGGTTGGGATGGGATGGGATGGGATGGGTGTCTACGTGGGCATTTGTTTCCCTAGGCCCTGAGTGGCAGGGAGCATTTGATATCAGTTTTCTTGTGGTTTTGAGACATTTTGTACAGTAATTTCACCATAATGCCAGGAATTTTTGATTTCTCATTGTTACAAACTGAATGTTTATGTTCCCTTAAAACTGTAATCCTAAACCTCAATGTAATGGTCTAGAAGACAGAGCCCTTGAATGATAATTAGGTCACAAAGGTGGTGCTCTAGAGGATGGGATTAGTATACTCATAATAATGGAAGGGGTTTTGTTTGTTTGTTTGTTTTGTGGAACCAGGGATTGAACTCAGGCCCTGGCACTTGCCAGGGAAGCGCTTATTCTACTGAGCTACCTCCCCAGCCCAGTATACTCATAATAAAGATCCAAGAGCACACCCTCTGCTCTCCACCTTGTAAGTGTACAATGACAACCTGGCTGTTGGCAACCTGGCAGAGGGTCTTTACCACAACACAAGCACACTGGCACCCGATCTGGGATTTCTAGCCTCCACTACTATGAGAGAACAATTTCTGCTGTTTATAAGCCATCCAATGACTTCCAAATTTAAATCTCAAATTTTCTCAACCATAACTACAGTCTTTAGCATCATTCCTGTTTCTTAAATGGTTACTAGATAGTCACCAGTGGTCAGTCCCTAAGGCGAGCTTGGCAAATATTGGCAAACAGCGTTTGATTCTTGGTCTAAGGAGGCCACAACTGGATGTCATTGATACCTGAATGATTTGCTAAGATGATCTTACAAATACTTATCACATACCCACTTGAATTAAGGAGCTATGACAGGCCCAAAACTAATGAAAGCCTGCTTTCCCAGATCTCACCACCTTGAGCAGAGGAGAATCAGATAGGGTGCCAGAGGAAAAGATCATAAGGTCTAACTTCTCGCTCTGCCACTCACAGGCCATGCAGCCTTTGGTAAGTTTCTTACATTCTCCAAGACTTACTTCTTTCATCTGCAAAGAGAAAATAGGAAAGCTCTTCTTGGCTTCGCAATGAAGGAACACCTAAAAAGCACTCAGCATGTTGCTGGCAAAATAGCCATTCAATGAAATCTTTTCTTGCCCTCCAGCCTTCTTCACCAGTCTTATAGCAGCACATAGGCACATGCAGATACAAACCTTTAAAAAAAAATCTAAAAATGAAAAACACCTTAACTCAGCAACTACATTTTGCATATAACACTGCTTTGCTAATTTAATGCACAGACTTAATGGCAACCACCAGTCCCGAAGGCCCACTGATTCAAGACAGTTCTATAGCACCAAGGGCTTGGGGAGGAAAGGCAGGGTTACCGACGCTCATCCTCAGATTCCACTGGGCAAGTCTGACAAAGGAAAATATAGTATTTATTGATAATCTTTAGGCTTTAGAAATATTTATAATTTTAAAAAATAAAAGGCCATGTTAAGTTGAAGATACTAATTTTAAAAATGTTCTTTCAAAATAACTAGCATTTTGCAAACTGCTCCAGTGCAGTTGTTTCTTCTCCAAAGTGCTGCCCTTACTAGTATCACCACACCTGTTTAACCACACCGATAAGCAACCCTGGAAACTCAGCTCAGAGAACTTTGGACTTTTTGGAAATGAGCAAACTAACATCTCATTGTCAATGTCGGTAGTGATTGTGCTTAGAAACCATTTTCCAAATTTGCAGGTAAGGGTTGCCTACAATTGGTAATATTGAAACACTACAGCTTCTTCTTGGTTGACCGGTAATGAAGTACTGTATGTCATTTTGAAAAGCAGATGTGTCATTAATTAGCTTTATTCACTTTTTAAAAAATAAAGGTGTCCCTCTGGGAAACTTTTTAGCATGAACACATAATAAAATCACAACATTCATACACGGAAGTAAATTTTTTCATATTAAAGTGAGCAGAAGTCTTTCTAATCCTGTGATTAAAAGTTACTGTATTAGAAAAAAGGATTTTAATTTTTTTGTCTTTAATAAAATTATCAAGGCCATATTCAAATATTTATGGAGTGATTCTTACTGTACCCATCACTCAACTGCAAAAACATCAGCCCCAAAGCTAACCCTACTCCATTTACACCCTCTCCAAACACATTTTATCTTTCCCACTTTTCTTTAAGATGGTCTCCCTAGTCACTAAATTGCCCAAGATGAGCTGGAACTTGCAAGCCTTCTACACAAGCCTCCCGGAGTGCTGAGATTATAGACATGTGTTGCCTTGCCCAGATCGTCCTATATTATTTTGAAGTAAAATCTAGCTATCGTATAATTTCACTTGTAAACATTTCTGTACTTATCTTTAAAGTGTAACTACTACCTTGTCAAAATAAGCACAATACTATTACCACACCTAAAAGCACTAACAGTTCATTCTCATGCCATCAAATGACCAAGCAATGTTCAAAGTTTCATCTCATGCTATTATAATTTAATTTTTAAAAATCAAGACCCATTAAGTACAAGCTTTGCAACTGATTGATATTTTGTCTTCTTAATAATAAACCCTCCTCCATCTCTTTATTCTCCCTTGCAATAACTTTTTCAAGAAACTATTGCTTATCCCCAACTCCCCCCCCCACACACACACACACACTCAAGAGTTGCTGATTGTACCCTGGGGTGATGTTTAGAATTCTTTTCTGTATTTTGTTTTTGAAAATTGGTAGCTGGAAGTTTGATCCACAGGTAATTTTTTTTAATGTTTTAACTTCATTCATGCAACTTTTACCTAATAACAACTATGTGTTTGTAACTATAGGCTTCTACAGAAACAAAAATGCACCAGGAAGTAGGTAAGAGTAAAGGAATTACATGCAGACAGAATTAGAATCTATGCATTTGGTTAAGAAGGGCTTAAGAAGCCCCGTGGTGATGGCAACTCATTTGCCAGAGCAGGCAGGGGAGAGAGGCTTCACTGCGGAGGTGACTTGGGAAGTAGGCTTTAAACAGTGGTAGAGCAGGGACAGATGAGGAGAGGAAGAGCAGGCAATTTCCAATCCAAGGGATCAGCACATGCAAAGGCAGAAGATCATAAGAAAACAAATACAGCTGAAAAATCCGCCTGCCTCTAGTAGGATTATTGTCCTTGACAGTGTCCCTGAACTGGATAAAAATATCCTAAACTCCCTCTTCCCTACTTGCATTCCAGGAAAACTGCCTGTTCAATTCCTGTCTCCTTGGACTCTAGAGAAGTTTATGGCTTTTAGGAGTTAGTTGTCTGGGCTAAGGGAAGGAGGAGCAGAGTGTGGGGGAGGTTCCCAAAACAGCAGAAAATGAGTGACAGCAGATGAGTGGCCAGAGCCCAGCACTTTTTAACAAAGCTTTGGGCAGGGCCCAGCTGGCCTATTAGGTGACTGGGGCCTTTGGCACACTCAGTGGGGGGAATCGTTTACACATACATTATTCACAGGCAGTCATTCTAGTTTCCTCAGTCCCTTGGGCACGTTTTTCCTCATCCCCTCCCCACATTTCCCTCAGCACCACCCCCAACAATGACCCTGATCAATAAATACAAGGGCAGAATCTGATTCTGCAAATGTGAGAAGATGCCTGGGGGAGAAGAGCAGGGGTGGGGTGAGGGAAGCAGAAAGCTCCTGAGAGGACAATCCCAACCGTTCCAGCTGCCCTCTGATATAAAAAAAAGAGAGAAAGTATTAGCTGAAAAGTTCAGCCTGTGTGCTTTGTCTCACTCCACCCTTTCTCCTTCTCAGAAGAGAGCTTAGCAGATGGTAAGCTAGAAAAAATATCCAGCTTTGCTCTCATGGAATAAGGCCTAAAATTGAAGCCCAGTATTTATGTATACTCTTACATCTGAGGAAAACCATGAGAGTGTCAAATGGCCCAATGAAAAGTTCTCTTCCCCCTCTGTTCCAGTGGATAAGGGGATAAGGTTATCTACCCAAACAACCCTCCTGGTCGAATGGACCAGGTGTCGTACCTGCTGACCACCAGCCTGTGGAATTCTAACCTCCCACGGAAACTGCAGATTCCTTACCCTTTAGATACTACAGAGCCTGCTTCCCACAGGCCTGGCTGCTCCTTCTGTTGCTAAGGCAACCACCATTTTGTCTTGCGTGGGTATCCCTTCTCTCTCCACTGCTGTCCATCTCAGCTGTCCGGTGTCTGGTTTATGTCTGGCCCATTTCCTAAGGCCAATGGGGGAATCCTTCCCTCACCAATGTGATACACAGGAGGTGACTGAAACAACCATCATTCCCAAGAGGAATGGCAGTGATGGTGGAGGTAGAAGCCAGGCAGGCAGGGGTGTAGTAGATCTAGAAGTCTTATTTCACATCCCTTATAAGTCATGTCATACAGGACTCCCATGTCCCTGAAGTAGTACTGGTAATCCGTACGTGGTTTCTGATGGTACTGAAATAACCTGACCAAAAGGCACATTTTATCAAGTAAGGGATGCACGGGTTATAAATAAATGCTACATATTGAGTAGCCCAGGTATTTCACAACACGACAGCCCTGAGAACTGAAATGTAACCTTTAAAAAAGTATTTAATTGGAATCTTCCAGCTTACACTAAGCTAAATGTTCTGGGATTGTAAAACTCTGAGAGAGCCCTGAGCTGATTCCTTTGGATCCCATTTTGTTGTCTTTAACCCAACTGAAAGCATTCACTACCAAAGCCTTAACCGCCCAAGGTAATGCAAACAAGAGCAGATTTCTTTGGCCTGAATTATTTCCATAAATGTGCCACTTTCCACCTGGGATTAGTGTTCGGCCAGGAGGTACGCTGAGACTGCACTGCACATTTGTGAAAGAACAGGCTCCTGGTGACCAAAAGCTAGGAGACAGAAGCCACAAGCCAAAGATGCAAGCCAGTATCCCCTTCCTCACTTAACAAAATGCTTATAGATAATTTTTAAATATAGGTATTAGAAAAATGAGGAAGTAACAACCAAAAACTAACATGAAGAAAAACCCAAGCGTCTGAAATCTGTAAAAAGGATTTTTTTTAAACAGGAAAAAAAAAAAACCCTTACCCTGTTGAATCATTCAATTTTCACATGCGACTTTGTGCAGAAAAAAAGTTCAGATTCCATTCTCAGTTCAAATCCATTGTTCTCTAGGTAATTGCCCCAGATCAGCGGGATATTGCTCTCTGATGTACCAGCAGCAAGTAATTTCAGCTGACAGCATTCTGCCATCTCTTGTAGGTTTTTTTTAAAAAGGCTCTCTGGCACCCAAAGAAGCTGAATACATCTGACAAATGTGAGACACTTGGGTAAGGTTCAAAGTCTTCTGTTTCTCTGCGCAAAGCAAGTATATTAAAAGCAAGTGGACTCTATTCACTTTGTGAAAATTCCCTGCATGCTAACATTTGCATACTGTATTACCATTGGTTACAATACCTTTTCTTATTAGGTCAATTCTATCTATTCTAGGAAGTACTCTAGGAAACCTACCAACAATTCTTACAAGTTTATTAAATTTATAAAACTTAAGTAAATAATACTGCTTCAAAGTTCCATAGTCTTTCTTGTCTTTTTTTTTTTTTAAACCTATACCCTCTTAAGAAACAAAAACTGCCAGGTGGCTGCAGTATAGCAGCTCCTTTCCCCACGCCCCCAACAGGGTTCTATTTAGCAACATTGCTTCAGCCACCTGGGTTATAGACACCAACTCAGAGTACTTACAGTTTCTCAGAACACAGCACAGCAACCTGTGCTCTTAACTTCTGTATGCTGATGAGGGCTTGAGGATATAGTTCTGTGGTAGAGCTTTTGCAAGTATGTATCAGATCCTCAGAAATTTGTGAAGCGCAGAAGAACACTGACTGTTCATGTGGCCCCACTCATTCAAGGCACTCTCATATCTAGGTGAGTCTCAGTGGAAGTGAGCCTAGGGTAACCTTTTCCCCCAACCTACGGGGGGTATGGTAGGAACAACACAAAGACTGAGGTTAGCGTCTAGGCTCCAATCCTGATTTTGTCACTGTCTCCCTGAGTAATGTTGACAAGTTTCTCTCTCTGGGCCTCACTTCCCTTATCAAGGTGACACTGGACTAGAAGATTTTCTAAAGTTGTTTCAGATCTAAGTTTTCATGTACAGTTGATTATTTCTGAAGATGGTCTCAACAATCCTTCCTCTTATTTTTCATTTTAAACTAATAATTACTGTAAAATGGATGCACTTCAGAAATGTGTACACCTCTGTATATACTTTCACACTCAAGGTGTGGGGTATTGCTATTTAACAGCACCCCTAGACTTCCCCCATGCCCTTTTGATAGCAGCCTCTGTTCTCTAGCCTTGAGCAACCAGTGATCTGCTTTCTGTCACCACAGATTAGTTTGCCTTTTCTAGAATTTCATATAAATAGAATTAAACACAATGCACTCTTTTGTGTCTGGCTTCTTTCCTTAAGCCTAACCACATCCCTTTTGCAACATCTTCATATCATTCTCCCTTTAAGAATAGAATCTTTTCTCACAGCACCTTGAAGCCAGGCTGGCCCTTGCTGACTTGCTTTGATTGACAGGCTACCATGAAAGTAATGGGGCATCATCTTTTTCATTCCCTTGGAAGACAGATGCAGTGTGAAAATGCTTCAGCTGGACTAATGAATTACTCAAGACCAGGATTATGGGGGCACAATATGAGGAAGAACCAAGGCTTCCTACCCAGTGGCACTCAGGCCCAGACATGTAGATGAAGACATCTTAAATCTTCCAGCTAAAGCACTCCAGTCAAGAACACATGGAACAATATTACTATTATGTACACCTAAATGTACCAATAAATTTTTTTAAAAAAGAACACATGGAGCAGAAACAGTCACCCTCACTGATCCTCACTTAAACTGCTAACCCAAAGAATTGTAAGCAAACAGACACTTTTTGTTTAAGCCACTAAATTTTGGGGTGGCTTGTAACACTGTAGCATTGAGCTGAAATCACAAGATTTCTGCTACACCTTCTTTTAAGGTCCAAATGTTTTACCTTAAAACTTTTCTTCTTCTCTTTATTTCCTTCTCATACTGCTCTTCCCTTAGGTATTATAAATTAAACCTAATTTCTAACTATATGATAACTCTGCTTAATAGGATTGGAAATTATAGAGTGTTTTGTTTTGTTTTGTTTTTTACATTCCACTTTACAGGGGTAAAAATATCAAATCCTTTCCTTCTTCCCTTTAGTTCCAGGGTCCTGGTACTTGAATTACAGTACATTTGAAGAAAAGGAACACAGTGTTTGGAAGCCAAGAATCTTCACTTCATATGTTATGAGCTGTATGGTTCTGAGAATGTTTGAGAGCTTCTTACCTCTGATTTTCTCCATATAAAATAGAAATATTTGCTGAGATGATGAGAGAGAAAGAGAGCATAAAAACAGATAGAAAAGTTATACAAACATAAAAGCACCTCATTTTTATAACCCTGAAAGATCCTCTATTTTCATGCCCTCTGTGTGTGTCAAGTTCTCTGTCATAGGCTTGAACTTGCAAAATACATTGTCTATCAATCTGGAAGGTGAGAGAAACACTATTTCTGTCTTTGGGCTTTTTGTTGAGGTAAGTGAGAGATTTGAGCACATGTATATTTATTGGGTAGGGAACAGAGACAAAGATTTTGCTATTCTCCACATGGTGTTTTGTTGTGGAGCCACTACAAGACTCATGGTTGGGAAATCCACAGGAAAGAAGCATTGTCATAGAGCGATGAAAGCTGGACTTTATATTAAAAAAAATGTTTTGGATTAAGGAGGTTCACTATAGAGCTTAGGATGTCTAGAAGCTATCTCTGGTCATGAAAGAACTATCATAGTTTTATGCCTCTCCCTAAATACAGTTTGAAACTTTTAAAAATCACACTTTGGAAGATATCATGTTAAGTGAAGTAAGTCAGGCACATGAAGCAAATATTATATATTCTTGATCATTTGTAGAAACTAAATCACTGACTTCACAGAAGAGTGGAATAGCAATCACCAGAGACTAGGAAAGAGATGGAGAAGAAATGATGAAGAACGGGTGGATCAGAAGACCAAAACACAGTCACATAAGAGAAATCAGTTCTGGTGTTTAATAGTCTAGTAGGCAAACTATAGGCTACAAAAGGCTGTATTTCTTTCTTTTTTAAAAAAATGTATTTGATACAGGGTCTCACTTCACAGCTCGGACTCTTAGTGATCCTCCTGTTTTCACCTCCCCAGCACTGGGATTACAGGCATGCTCATTATCTTGTTTCTCAAACTAGCTGTTCATTAAAATCTCCCAAGAAGCTTTAAGAAACAGTAATACTGAGATTTTCACTCCACAGATTTTGATTAATCAGGGTAGGCCATGAAACCAAAATTTCTAAAAAGCCTTGTGGGTAATTTGAGCAGTAAGAACCACTAGCAAGTGGATAATCTGACCTATAAGCTCAAGTAATCAAAGGGAGGAGATCAGTAGAAGGCCAGCTGGCTTGGAAGTAGGCATAGTTCAAAGGCATGAGTACGCAAGTGTAAAATAAAATACATTTAAAAATGAAATGGAGGGCTAGGGAGATAGCTCCACTGCCTAAGCTTGGCAATCATAAGGTCCTGAGTTGAATCCCCGGTACCACATGCCTGCCAGGTCGCCAAATTTGGGTGTGGTGGCACACGCCTATAATCCCAGTTCTGGTGAGGCTGAGACATGACAGTCACTGTGAGTTCGAGTCATGTGGCAAGACCCTGTACCAAATACATAAATAAAATGAAATGGGGAAGAGAAAGAATTATAAACCATAGCCTCAGGATTGTCTGGGAGTAGTAAGCATTTTAAGTTGAAGGAAAAGGGAAAAATTTTTAAAAGCTGATAGATGAGTCAAAGATAGTGCACCTGAGATCAATCAGTATTGAAAATTCTTTCTGGGACTGTGTTGTGCTAGAACCCTGTTATACGTTTATATCCTGAGCATCTAAACTAATATCATTTACTTCTTAAAATAATCCTAGAGAAAGATATCTCTATTCTTTAAAGAAATGTTTAATTTTACTGTCCTCCACATTGCTTTGCAGTACACAACTGTAAGCTTGGTTACAGTCAAGGTGTGAAATCTCATTGGATAGTAATCATCTTTAGGTACACAACACACAAGTGAAGGAAAAAATTTTCTGCTAAAATTAACTTTTATAAAGGATTGGATTTTTATATTTTATTTCATCATACATTTTGTTATGATTATATTTTGGATAAGCTGAACAAAAAATAGCAAGTTTTCAAAGAAATGGTGAAAGAAGGGACACAAGCAGTAAAAAATGGCAAAACATGAATGATTTTAAAACGACCGAAAAAAATGTAGCCACAGGATAAGAGTCTGAGTGCAACAATATAAAAGAATTTTTGTCTGTTTACTGCTATCTCTGTGGCATCTGGAACAATGAAGACACGTAACAGTCTATAAATATACTCACTACACTTTCTCAACAAAAGATCTCCAAAGCTAGGTCCAGTTTTGTATAAAAGGAGGCTATACTTAGTGTATTTAGGCCCTAGTACATGAAATTTTAAACATTTTTTTTTAAAGAAGGGCTTCCCAACTATCCAGTATTGTGATGGTATTGTAAACTTTCATAGCCAGGGTGTGTCTTTTCCAAACCAAAATTTCCAAAAACTGGAAATCAAAACAAAAGAGTCTCCTCAGAGGAGCTGGCAATTACGATACTCTTCTCTCCCAAATAAAATAATACTCCATTTCACTTCTCTAAGAACTAAGCCACCACTTACGAATCATGATTCTGTGGGGCCATTTCTGAAAGGGGGTTCAAATCCTAAAAAGAGTTGCTCAGCCAATTTCATCCAACACACACCTCCCAGACATGTTTCTGACACCTTCCTGTAGGTATTCTGGAAGTGCCGTGGCCCCACGTCTTGCTTTCCAGCACACAACCCACACTCCTACTTACTGGAAGTGAGAGGTGTCTGAAGGTCTATGAAAAAGTTAAGAAAGGACTTCTATTCCTCATAGATTTTTGGGGTAGTGTAGTGGATTAACTAACGGTCAACCTGTACACCCAACTGAACTGAAGCAGCATGGTCCTGGGTGTGGAAGGCCCACTTGAGGATCATTGCCAAGAGCATAAAGGAAGAATGGGAGGGGAAGAGGGTGCCCTGTTAAGCTTGTCCGGTTGGCTTTCCTCAGATGAGCTCAGCTGTTATCATCAAAAGAGCTCAGGTCCTTCCTGTCATTGAGGATGGCTGTTGTTCTTTTCAGGGGAGCTCTGGTCCTTACACAGAGCATCGATTCGTGGCTCTAGTCCAGCTCCCTCAGCTTGCGGGCATAGATCTCTCATCACACTGGTGCAGACTTTCTAGCATCCACCACTGGCCTCTGGGCCTGCCCAGTACAGATCCTTGCTACAGACTTGCACGAGACACTGTCGTGGGCTCTAGGTCTCCAGGTGGACACATGCAGGACATTGGCGTGCAGCCGGCTTTCCATTGGATTCTTCGGGTCTCTAATGTGTGGCTAGATTTCTGGCACTTTTCTGCATTTGACTCTTTGGGTGACTATTATAAAATAATCCTATTATGTGTCCTGTATTAAATCTACTCCCCTGTAAGCCCCAACCAGAGCAAGTGGGTTCGTCTCAGAGAATCTGCCCCTAGAATGAAGTGGAAAGCAATCTAAAAGAGCTCTATTCATTCATTCTTTGGAAAATGTAATACCAAGAGTGACTACCTCTTGATTGCTCCTTAATTACTGCTCCAAAATCAAATGAGCAGGTTTGAAGAGAATAGTTTTCTTGGTGTCTTGTGGTTTTGCACTCATTTCACAATACCTTAAATAACATGCCGGGTTGCTGGTTTTTCTTGCTGAGTCAGCAAATATTTACAAAGCCTGGTACTAAACTCCAGGAACAACAGTGACCAATTCTCTGCTCCCCTCTCTTTATATTGAAGAAAGACGCCAACAGACAAGTACGTAAAATATGTTACTCATCAAGTGGTTATAGATGCCATTACGGGGAATAAAAGGATTATGAGAGCCGGCAACCAGAAGCTCTAAAAACCGTGTTAGTGTTACGAAAAAAACAAAATACCTGTTTTCTTCTTGCCATTACAGGTTGTGTGCCTGCACAGATACCTTCGCTCAAAGCCCCTTTTCTGCACTCAGTTTCCTCTTCCCTTCCCAGTCCAAGCACTGAGCAGCCGCCCTGGCTTGTCCTAGGCTTTCCGGCTGGCCTGGAGCTCACTCCGCAGCCCAGGCTGGCCTCAAACTCACATGGATCCTTCTGCCTCAGCCTCCCGAGTGCTGGGATTACAGATGGACGCCACCACGCGCAGCTGCTCGGGCTGCTCCTGTGTGAGATTGTGTTCCAGCCATACGGGTGTCCTTCCCACAGCTCTCTAGAGTTCAACCCTTTCTCATAGAAAAGATGCTGTGAGAACTCAAAAAGAACTTGCTCCCACAGAGAATTTCAGAGAAGGACTATAAAACGGAAGGCATAGGCCCTGCCTGGCAAGCATAGGGACCTGAGTTCAATCCCAGGTACCGCAAAAATAAATAAATAAATAAATAAATAAATAATGCGGAGGACCCCAGGAGAAGTGAAGAAGATGGCTCTGGACGCCTGCCAGCTGAGGCTCAGATCCCGACGCGGCCGCACCGGCCAACACTCCACACGCAGCCCGAGCGACGTCCCTCCCCTGCGGAGCCGCGCTGCCCCCGCCGCTCCCGCCGCCGCCGTCCCTCCGGGAGGAGCCGCGCTGGCTCGGGCCGGCGCCGTCGTCTTTGTCTCCCTCGCGCGCTGGCCTCGAGGGCTCCGGACGCCTTCGCGAGAGGGGCGCGCGGCGGCGAGCGGGCACAAGGCCCTCTTCTCGCTCGCTCCCGTCCGGGCTGCGCGCGCCCCGCGTGCCCTCACCAGCGCCCGGGCGCGGCCTCCGCAGCCTCCGCCGTCCCGGCTCCCCGGCCGGCCGCCAGGGCTGGAAGTAGCTCCGCCGCGCGCGGAGGGACACGGCGTGGTGAGGCCGGGAGCGCGCGCGGTGCAGGCGTCGGGCTGGTCGGTCCAGGGAGCCGGGCAGGTGCGGCAGCGCGGCGCTCGGAGCGCGCCCGGGCTTCTCCCGGACCCACGCGCGGCGTCGGGGTTTCGGTCTCTTCTCCGGTGAAGCGGTGGGCGTCGGGATTCGGAGGGAGATCATGCTGGGCGCATTGTGTAACAAAATATAGTGAGTTTTCTAAAGCACAGCCAGTATGAAGTTAGCAATACAAGCAACAACATGGGTAGAACTAAGAAGCATTGGGTAGGGGTGGCAAAAGACCACAGTCTATTTCATTTCTATGAAATTTTAGTGGACCGCATGCTGTGAAAAGGAACAGGAGGGAGCTTTTGGCAGGCGAAGCAACATACCCCGTATCTTAAGAGAGGCCGTGGTTACGGGACTTCATCAAACTGCAGTCTCCAAATGGGATGAAGTTTATCTTTATTGTATTCAAATTATATGCAAAATAATTTCCTCCAAAAAGTTCGAAAAAGGCATAGTCAAGGATGAGGGATGAGTTGGTGGGGGAA
>NDGN011336360.1:0-10638 GCA_002564285.1 Tympanoctomys barrerae | reverse complement strand
GGATTGAACTCAGGCCCTTGTGCTTGACAGGCAAGCACTTATTCTACTGAGCTATCTCCCTGGACCCAGAAATTTCACTTTCTTTTTTCTCTTTAAAAGAAACAAAAAAACAAACCCTAAATATTTATGATTCTAAGTGTGAAGAATGTAGCCTGGAATTGTATGGCTTCAAATCTTGGCTTTGTTATTAATCTTCTGTGCCACCTGGCAAAGTTGTTTAATTTCTTTGTCTTAGTTTTCTTAGTGTATAAAACAGGGACAATATTGTATTTAATGGATTTAAAAGCATTTTGTTTCTATTAACAGCCCTATGTATGTCTTCCACTTGCCATTGACCAGTCTAACAATTATGATACTTATAACTCTAATGTAAAATAATTCCTTAATAAGGATAAAGTAATACTGCTCATGCTTAATTGGCAATATTTTCTTTCTTAGTTGTGCATAAAATAATGGTCTATCTTATAATTTATAGCATTTTAGATTCAATAACATATGGTAAACATTGCCAACATTAGGTTTGGTATAAAGATAAAATGGGCTAATGAAAGTAAAAGAGTTAATATAGTATGTGACACTAAGGGAAGGCTCAGTAATGTTAACTATAAACTGGTTCTTTTATAAAGCTGTCAGCTGCTTTTAACAGGGGAAAATGGAAAATGAATTTAAAAGGATGGATCAGGGAGGAACTGGTATTGTCAGCCTGGGACTAGATAGAAAGAACTTGAGAAGGAGATTTTGATACACAAAAGAAAGGCAGATTAAAATCAAATTAATTTGTCAAAAGTATCCCAGGTTCCACTTTTAAATAGGGGAGGGAGCAGAGATCTGATGTCTATCTCTAGAAAGAAAATATGTTCAGAAACCATAATCCTATTTAATTATACTTTAAAGAGGCCCTTCACTCTCCTGAAAAAATAATAGCCATAGCAAAATTGTATTGCAGTGGAAGAAAAGAGAAGTGAAATATACTGCTATTGGCCATGGAAAAGCTCTCAGAGGGCATGAAAACCTGAATGGGTCATGTCACAGCCTATGAGGAAAGATCTGGAAAACATCACACACAGTTCAGCCTTTGACGCTGAGTGATCTCTGTAGGTACTACCAATATTTTCTTCAACAAGAAAAATGGGGACAAACTCTCAAGACAAACCTCGACCCTTTCTCTTAGGAGGTGGGCCTTAGGGAATTGACTTTCCTAAACATAGTGTGCCCGACTGTACTGATGGGCCCATCTGTCAGCTTTGCCACTCCAGGTTGAGAAAAACCTTCAAAAGAATGGGAGAACAGAAATGGCCTTATCCCTACCCTTTAGTGAAACAGAATTACAAGCTAGAATAACATCCAAGATCTTGTTGGCATGCCTGGAACACTGATTCATCCCTTGGTTTCCATAATTGTCTGAACTGCTTTGTGAAAGCCTTGATGACTGGCTGCTCTCCCTGTGCTTGTGAGTGTAGCTGGCTTTAATTTTCTTCAATTTGGTGCCTTCCCAGTGAGAGGATCTCTGATAATGGTTCTTTTTCTCTTGCCACAGGCCCTGTTGATATTATTGAGATAACGAGCTGCCTCAAATTATGGTGCCAATAATATTTACTACTAAAAAATGAGAGTATTGAGAAAAACATGATTTGTCATGTTCTGGGATAAATGAGACTGATTCCCTGTCATTGAGGTGTCTAAGACTTTGTTTCTAAACTAATTGGTCCTTACTTGCTGGGCTTAATTAGGTTCAGCTTTCTAACTATGCCACTTTTTGAATTTCTCTCATTTTCATGCTAACATTGTGTGACCTCATCCAATCCCCAAGCCTCAACTACCCTGTAGTCTGATGACTCACCAATCTAGAGTCCTAATCCCAGACAAGGATATTTCATAGCCTATATCAGTGGTGGGGAACCTATGGCAAGTGGGCCACAGCAGTCTTCTCATGCCAGTGAAAGCTCTAAGAGGTTCATCATCATTGGCCTATATAATATATCTTTTAGGGGTTATATACTTGGATTATCCTTGGTTCTGGAAAGGGTGCTGAAACACTGTGATGGAAGAAGAAGATGGATGTGTTCTTGGTCTGTTTCACTGTTATGTAGCCAGGCTTTGAAGAAAATTTCCATGCTGATAACGTCATTATTTATAGTCTGAAGGTCAATGTCAGTTCCTAGGATAGAAGTCTCTGTAGATGAAAGGAAAATAGTGGTTAAAATGTTTAATTACATATTTTGAGAAGTATAAACTTTTTTTGAAAAGTATAAACATTTAAAGACATATATCTTTGTGTGTGTGTGTGTGTGTGTGTGTGTATGTGTGTTTGTCTTTTTGAGATAGGACTTTACTATGCAGTTCAGGCTGGCCTTAAACTCACACTTCATAGTCCAGGCTGGCATCAACCTTGAAGCATTCTGCCATCTCAATCTTCCTAGTACTGGGATTACAGGTGTCCACCACCACATCTGGCCACTAAATGTGCTTATCTTTTGATCCATCCACTGCATCTTGAGATATCTAGCCTAGTACCCAAAGAGACAAATGCCCATGAGATAGCTCAGTGGAGTAAGCGCCTGCTTAGGCAAGCCTAGGGACTGGGGCTCAATTCTTGGTACTGCGTGCTGCACTGGCTCTCCCCCAAGGCATACTGAGCCAGCCACTGAGTCTAGGCATGGTGGCGCATGCCTGCAATCCCAGGGCTGGGGAGGCTGAAAACAGGAGGATCACTATGAGTCCGAGCTACATAGAAAGACCTGGTACCAACTACGTTAAAATAAACAAACAACCCCCCCCCAAAAGACATATGCAAACATGTTTAGTACAGGATTATTTTAGTGACAAATAATAAAAACCACAAACAAGAAGTAATTCCAGTGTGCGTCATTAGGACTATTTAAATAAATGATGGCACACTCAAGCCATGGAGTTTTATGTAGCTATTAACAAAGTAAAGCTAAATGTTCTGGCATTGAAAACTAGGAGACAGTAAGTGAATAAAGGACACTGAAGAACAGATATAACATTGCTTCACTTATATGGACATAAAACTGCCTAAGTACACACAAATATCTGCAAACCCACTTTACAAAGGTCCGGGAGGTTACAATCAAACTACTAACAGCAGATAGGAAGTGTAGATGAGACAGGGTTCTCAAATATGTTCCCTTTCTACAATTTAGACCTTTATATTATTTAAATTTTATTGTAATTGTATATTTCTTGTGTTTAAAAATGTTCTAGAATATAAAAGAACAAAAATTATAGAGCAAGGCAAGTTAAATCCTTAGTTAACAAGGGGAACTTCAACTTCATGTTGTTTTACATTAAAATATTACATTAATTATTATTTCTGTCATAAATTGAATTACAAGGAAATGAAAAAATGGGGTAGTGAGTTTTACCTTACGATACAGATTATGAAGTTATTCATTGGCATACTGTCTCACAAGTGTGATTAGTGGCAAAGAGGACAGAGATGGTCTGGTAGAGTACGATTTTAATTCTAAATGTGAGTGAGTTGCACTGAGTAGAGGGGTGGTAATAAGGCTTTGCTGGAGTACCTTGGGCTTTAGACAGCCCTAGTTCTGGCCTTGGGGCCTGAGTCTGCAGGCAAAGGTTGTCAGTGAGGACCAAAATAAGATGGTGGAGAAAGTACAGACAAAGGAAATGAGGTAAGAGCTGGAAGAAAGCAAGGAGAATCCTAACATTCTTCATCATGAGCGACTCTCTGAAATACTTTTAAAATGAGCCTAAGAAAAACCAGTTGTTCCAATGAATTAACTTCTGTGTATGACTCATGAACCCCAGAGAGAGGGTTGGTTTATTTCTAGAACAACATTCCTGAGGACAAGTTGGTAGAGGCGGCAGACTTCCCACCGAGAACAAAGGGGCTTCAGTCCAAAGTGTTGGTTCCAACACAAGGGAGGTATAAGGAGACTTAGGTGACTTCATGTCATAGTTAACAACTTATCCTGAGACTGAAAAGGAAGCTCTGAATGCATTTCTATGGCCAGAATGATTAAAACTCCATCATTTCCCATTAATATTATGAAGATTCATTAGTTAACTAATTATTTCACTCATTCTACCAGACATATGTAACACTATTTGTCCTTGAGGAATTTTTAAAGAAATGTTATTCTTAGACACTCCCCCTTAATTTTTCATCTGCCTTATTATATTTTAGGATGCCATAGTGACAAGCACAAAGCCAGTGCCAAAGAATCATGTTTTAAAAACTTTAAAAAAATGTATTTAGTACAGGGTCTACAGGGTCTCACCACACAGATCAGACTTGCAGTGATTCACCTGTGTTCAGCCTCCCAAGAGCTGAGATTACAGGTGAGTGGCACCATACCCAGCCTCAATTGCTGTTTCAGCTCACCCTGGGGGTAGGCCAGCCAGGCACTGCACAGCAGGGAATTGAACCCTGGTCCCTGAGTCTGCTTAAGCAGGCGCTTTAATATACTGTCCCTTTCTTTTATGTTCTTTTTCTTTCTTTTGTGCTTGCCAGGCAGTGCTTATTCTGCTGAGCTATCTCCCCAGCCCTTAGGAGCTTTAGTATGTTGAACTATTTGGCCAGCCCAAGAATCATGTTTTGCAAGTAAAAGGAAATAGCTTTTAAAAAATTACATGAATCTTTTTTTGTCACAGGCAAAACAAGAGCTATTTTAATTTTTCTGAGCTTCTGCTTAGACTTTGACTTGAATAGCAGGTATTAAAATGAGTTTCTCTTCAGTGAAGCAAAAATACTGAAGTAAAGAGGGTAGCTATGGAATTAAAAGAAATGGAATTGAGCAAAGGAGCTCAGAAAATAGGAATCCGTTGCTTAACAGCCAAATGACAGAATCCTGGAGAAGAGAAAGAAGGGCAAATGATAGAAGATCAGAAGAAATTCGTACCATGGGCCATGTAAAGGGACAAAGCACAGTTACCTACTATGAAGAATCTGGAAATAAAAACTGGGGTTTCCTCTGATCGTTATACTATAAAATCAACACAGAGTGGTAAAGTCAATGAAAAACAGACCCCTTTAAGAATGGCTTACTGACTAGATTGAGATTTGGCTATAGCCTTATTGATGGTATTGGCACATCCAGAGGATGAAAGTATCCATTTCAGGGGGAGAGGGATGGCCAGAAATGGAACACAGAGAAGGAAGGGAAGGCAACAGTGACACACACTGGCAGGTGCTCTCAAAGTGGATATCCCTACCAAAGGGAGGTAATAGTTCTGTCTGCTCTTCTTGGGGACCCAGGTTAGGGTTCATTTCCCAGAATATTCTGTCATATCCTTAATCCTTATGTAGTTCAGGCTGGTCTTGAGTTCACCATGTAGCCCAGGCTGGCTTTGAACTTGCAGCAATCCTGCCTCAGGCTCCCAAATGCTGAGATTGCAGGCTTGCGACACCATGCCCAGCCAGAATGCTTTAGTGGAAGGACTTCTTTTCCATTTTCTTCGTCACTGGTCCCAGGTGTCCATTTCTTATGTTTGAATTATGCCAATAGCCTCTTAGCTGTCCTAATAAACTACCTGTCGTTTAAAATACTTCTTAGGTAAGACTTGCAGTTCACTTATCTGAAACATGTTTCTTCAGATCTTTCCTTTGTTAGAAAGCCCATGCCACTTGTTCATCTTGGCCTACTGAATACAATTCATTATTCCTCAAGAACCCTACCCTTCCTCAGGCAGTAACTGAGATCAAATCTACCTCCTTTGTGGAGCCTGCCCTGCTCCACCTCGCATTGGTGTATTTTATTCCTACAGTTTTTGGTGTATGTTTATAGTATACATAGTTCACATTACATTTTACCTTGGTACTGTTGTTATTTGGGAAAGCATTTGGTCTCTCCCATTTATATAAAAACTCTTCAAGGATAGGAATGCTTTATTTTCACCTGAAATCTTCCCATTTCTTGGTTCAGAGCCATGAACAAGGATAGAGTTTAGCAAATGCCTGTTGAGTTGAACAATCGCTCTGATTACATTTTCCCGTGCCTCTTCTACTTCAGCTAGTTTAGCCTCCTTGTCACATGACTTCCTTTCTTCCTTAGTGTTTTTATTACTTTGTCAATCCATGGCCAGCTCCTCCTCCAGCATTCAATTTAGGGCTGTCCAGAAGGTATGCTCAAGTATAACCACTCTATTAGTACTCCTGGTTTTCGGAAGGCTTCATTTGGGCAATATTAATCACATTTGCTTATTATTTTTTTAAAAAAACAGTCTCATTTAGTTCAGGACAGCCTTAAACTTACTGTGAAGCCCAGGTCAGACTCAAATTTGAAGTGATCTGCCTGCTTCAGCCTCCTGAGTGATGGCATTACAGATGTGTATCACAATACCTGGCCCATTTTTTTTTCCTGAAGGGGTTTTTCTTTTTCCTGAATTTATGAAAAATGGCAGGATTTAGTGGGAAGACTAGGGTCTGAAATGTGTCTTGAAAGTTGTTGGATGTTTGGATTTGGGGAAAGTGAGGATAGTACAACCTATCTTTAGATATTATGACACATTTAAAATGTGAAATGATTATCTAAGAATGACACGCAGTGCGTCCAATAAACTGCATTTTCTTCCTCTTCTTTCATCAACAAAATTATCATTATTTTATTAATGTAATTATTTATTGGCAGGACCAGGGATTGAACTCAGGACCTTGCACTTGCCAAGCAGGATCCCTGGCTCCAAAATGATTATTTTATATAAAATAAAAAATATTTTTTCTTTTTTCCTCTCTCTTTTTTTTACTTTTCCTTTCTTTCCTTTCTCTTTTCTCTTTCCACTGTTCCCCTTCTTATCTGCAAAATTTCTTCTTATTTCACAATACCTGTTACACATTATGGTCTTTATTTATACTTTTGGTTACTCACAACAGAGAGAAAATGTGGTATTTATACATGTGTGTAAGATTTAAAGAATTTAAAGTATTTCTTTTTTTTTTTCTGGTCATTTCCTTTGGCCTCTCTACTTTCTTCACACCACTACCAGACATAAAAACACCAGCATATTTCCATGTTCTTCACAAATACAACTAAATGTGGTTAGGGAGGAGATATCTCTCTTCTCAAATGCTGAAGAGCAGCCCTGCATTAGCTGGTCAGCAGGGCACACTGTGCTCCTGATGAAATGTCCTTACTCCCAGTCCCTGCCAGCATGAAAACATTAGGGTTGCAGGAGTGAAGTATGTATGGTTCTGAGGGTTTGAGGAACCCTGTATAGGCCTGGGTCATTGCAGTTGTAGAGGAAGTCTGCACTAACATCTTTGGACTTACTCTGCCCCCATGTGGTCACAGGCAGTGACATTCTTCACTGAGCTCTTTTGAAGCTTTTCAGAGGGGTTCCAATAATGGGAAAAATTGGGGCTGGGATATAGCTCAGCAGCACAAGCACCTGCCTGGCAAGCAGTAGGGCCTGAGTTTGATTTCTGGTACAAACAAACAAACAAACAAACTTTCAGAAGAGACCTTAAAACAGGGTTTCACAACTAAAACCCATTTGAAATGGGATACTCTATGTGCATGTACAATGGCTGTATTTCTCTCTTTACATACTTTGTCTAAAGTAGAAACTCAGTAAAATGGAGATCCTGTCCACTTCTGCAATTCTACTCAGTCTCATAAAGACTATGCTCTGGAGACCAAACCTCTTCCTTTCTAATTCCTTACCCTTGCATGTTCTGTCCTTGGGTATCATGAATGGGTTCTATGGGTTTTGGGTTTGGGAAACCTTTGAAATTATATGCAATTTCATCTCTTTGTGTATATGTGTATAGATGTATTTTGGGTAGGTGAAGGGCATAAACCCTTAGTTTTTATCAGAATCTCATAAAAGCTCTATGACCTGCCACCCCACCCCCAAATGTCCATGTCCAGACTATGAGGTCACAGTATTTTAGCCTCTCTTGGTCAGTTTATAATTGGCATTGTGTACTTTGAATAGAGTAGCTACAGAATACTAACTAGAATAAGTAATCAAGCAAATAAAGCTTCCTCAAAGAACTATGCTCAGTGACTCACCACTGTCCTCATGTCCATACAACATCTACAGTAGCTCACATCATTGGGGCAATCTAGTTATCTTTCTGAGCAAATTTGTCTGATTTTTGGAGATAATGTTTGGACTGGGAAAAAGTAGAAGCCCCTTGAAAGAGAGAAAGCACAGGGTCATTGTTATCCTGTGGATTCAGTGCAGAGAAGTGGGAGCAGGAATAGACTAAGCGGTGATTTTTATCCTAGGGCCCTAATCTACAATAGTTAAAACATCACCAGAACCATAACAAAAGAGAAAGTTTGTACTATAAAGAATGTAATTATTCTCAGGGAAAATACTGTTGTTATTCATTCATTTGTTCTTCATTAATTTTTTCACCCATCTTGCCATTCAAGCAATTTTTTTTGTTTTGTTTTTAGGAAAGGGTCTACAGGGTGTTCAGGGTCTTACTACTAGATCAGACTCATAGTGATCTGCCTGTTTACAGGCTCCCAAGAGCTGGGATTACAGGCATGCACAAAGACACCCAGTCTCAATTGCCATCTCAGTGGGCCTCAGGGGTGGGGCCTGCATGGCAGGCCTGGGGATTGAACTTCCCGCCCCTGTGCCTGCTTGCAGGCACTTTATTTATTTATTTATTTATTTTTGCAGACACTTTAATCCACTGAGCTATGTGGCCGGCCCTAAAGGTTTATTTATTTATTTACTTAGCTGTACTGGGGATTGAACTCAGGACTCTGCACTTGCCAGGCAGGTGCTTATTTTTACTGGGCTATCTCCCAGCCCCTAAGAAATTCTTAATTTGGTAATTCTTATAAGTGAGGCATTTAACTGACTGATGTCAGTTAGAATACAGTTTAGTTGCTTTTGTAGTTTACAACTTAGTGGGAAAACAAACACTAAGCAAACAAAGCATACGAGTGCAGATTATACTAGATATTATGAAGAAAAATAAAGCAGAAAAAAAGAGACTGAAAAGCGACAGACAGACAGCGTTGCAGTTTGGCTGACTAGGAAGTAACTCTTTAAAAATGTGATACTTGAACAGAGACTTGATTGAAGCAAAATGAGCCATGCAAACATCTGTGGAAGACTGCTCCTCATAGGGAGACCAAGAAATTCCTGGTATTGAGGTGGGAATGAGCTTAGTGTGTTAGAGGAACAGCAAGAAGGCTGAAACACAATAAGAAAAAGGATTTTCTGATAAGGTGCTGAGGAAAAGCTCCTCACAGGAGCTTGCTTATGTAACAACACATCACTACACTCGCCTGGAATAAGGGTGGTTTCCCTTATTGCAAGGCTTTGGTTAGGTTTAGGAAGTGTCCAAAACTGGAAGAGAGCTTCTTTTCCTTCCTATTTTTCTTTGCAGTAATTTGCTCCTCAACAGTTTTTAAATTAGTATTTTATTTTATTTTGTGTTTTTGAGACAAGGTCTTGCTATGCAGTTCAGACTGGCCTTGACTTTGTAGCCAGGTCTGGCCTCGAACTCATCACTGCTCTCCTGCCTCAGTCTCTGAATTAGTACTTTAAAAATATTTGTTTGAGGGTGTGTCATGTTATAGCTGGTGTGGGGTACACACGAGTTTCAGTTCAGCTCTCCCAGCATAACTCCCTGCGGTGTAGGGGTGGAGGGCTGTGGGGAGAGGAGAGGAGTCTGGGAATTCACTGGGCAGAGCTCAGGCAACTCTACCTGTAGTGGGCATGCCTCTTTCCCAGGCCCAGTTTGCCACCAAGAAAGTTCTGCTGTTAGAAGCTACAGCTTTTTGCCTTTATCAAGCTAATACAGCTTATGGTGGGCTAAAATAAGACTTCACTGTTAACTAAAGAATGAAATAATGCTGGTCCACAATGGATGATTTAGACCATTACTGATGAACTTGGGAACTGTGGGTCCTGCTACAGAATATCTTAGCTGCTATAAAAATCATATTTATAAACTGATGGCTTCAAAAAAACCCAGAAATTTATTTATCACAGTTCAGAGCCAGGGAGGTTCAAGATTAAGGTGCCAGGGCATCCAATATCTGGTGAATTTATTGGTTTCTAGGCCACATTCTTTTTGTGTCCTCCCATGGTAGAGCTGGCAAACAAATTTCATCTGAACTTCCCCCGCCCCATACTAGAGCTTGAACTCAGCGCCTTTGCACTGAGCTACATCCTCAGCATTTAAAATGTTTTTAAGATTTTACTTGAGATAGGGTGTCATTAAACTCCTAAATTGCCCAGGCTGGGCTTGCTTGAACTTGTGATCCTCCTGGCCCAGCCTCCCAGAGTGCTGTGATTAGCAGCGCATGCAGTCATGTTCACTCTCTGCATTCTGTCTCCCACCATGGCACTGGGAATTGAACCAGGACCTTCATACTGACCTGCATCCCCATCCCTTTTTTATTTTGAAACAGGATTCTTTTTGAAGGGAATGAAGCTTGTTCACTGGGGCCTCACCCCCCTCATGACCTAATTACTTCTTAATCCAGTCACAGTGGTGATTAGATTTTAACATATAAGTTTTGGGAGAATAACAGGCCATAGTAGAGCATTCTAGCTCTGAGATGGGGTTTAACATAATTTCTTTCTTTCTTTCTTTTTTTTTTTTAGGTACAAATCTTTTTTTTTTTAAGTCAACAGAAAATAGAAATATACTTTTTAAAGTTTCTAATACTAGGAGAA
>NDGN011336326.1:0-14413 GCA_002564285.1 Tympanoctomys barrerae | reverse complement strand
GGAATAAGTGCTTCCTTGGCAAGCACAAGGGTCTGAGTTCAATCCCCAGTTCCGCCAAAAAAAAAGACAGCTGTGGCCTGGCATGGTGACTCAAGCCTGTAATCCCAGCTACTTGTCAGGGTGAGGTAGCTGGATCTCTCCAAGTTTGAGGTCAGCCTGGGTTATATCCTGAGTTCAAGGCCAGCTTGAACTACATAGTGAGATAGCCTGTCTCAAAACAAAACAAAAAAAACATAACAACAACAACAAAAAATGGGTATGTGTGAACAGTGTGTTGTTGGAGGGTGTTTGATTCCTTTTTTTCTTTCATTCCAGCCCCTGGACAGTGCTAAACTGACCTGAACTTGTGACTTCCGGAAAGCAGCTACAGCACCTCACCATTTATCCTTTTTCTTCCCCATGTTGTAGTCTGAGGAGTAGCTGATAACTGCGCTGCTCTAGAATATTCCAGGACAAGACTACTTCTGCTCTTCCTCAGCCATTCAGGCAAAGGCTAAAGACTTCCCCACACATCCTTTCTCCTCAGAACTCCCTTATTTGTTTTCCTCTCTCCAACACCAGGCTCCATTCCTTTCCTTCTCTTCCTCCTCCTCCTCCTTCTCCTCCTCCTGTTCCTCCTCCTTCTCCTCCTCCTCCTCTTTCTTGTACCAGGAATTGAACTCATGACCTTGTGCTTGCCAGGCAGGCACTGTGCAAGGCTCCATTCCTTTCCTTTGACATGTTCCTCATTAATTAATAATGAGCTGTTTCTATTGCAACAGTCACAACAAAATCATCTGGGGTATTCACTTTCTGTACTCTTTTCCTTTATTTAATTTCATCATGAAGAACTTTACAGCGAGAGGTCTGCTGACAACAATCTCTCAGAAAGGCAAGAGATGGGTCATACAACGATGTGATACACTTAAGGCTCCTTTGAGCTCACAGAAGACTTAAAATGAGGGTTGGGAGCTGGGCATGGCACACCCTTGTAATCTCAACTACTCCAGAGGAAGTAGATTGCAATCAGGAAGATTGCAAATTAAAGGCCAACCTAGATGATTCAAGGAGACCTAGTTGCAAAATAAATAAATACATAAATAAATAAATTTAATTAATATATAAATGAGTTGACTTAGTTAATATTTAACTGATATAAATAAATTAATCTATTTATTAATTAAATCTATAATTAATTAAAATTTAAAAGGATGGGGATGTAGCTCAGTTGTAGACCCTCCCTGGATTCCATTCTTGTTATCCCAAAGGAGAGGTAAAGGGGGGCTGAGGGTGTAGTGCAATGGTAGAGCACAAGTCTAGTGTGCAGGAAGCCTTTCCCTTCATCCTCAGCAATGCAAAATACCCAAAGGTTTAAATGGTAACTTTCGGGCCGGGGAGATAGTTCAGTGGCATAAGTGCCTGCCTGGCAAGCACAAGGTCCTGAGTTCAATCCCTGTACAAATAAATAGATGGTAACTTTCTTAACACCTCTCTCTCTCTCTCTCTCTCTCTCTCTCTCTCTCTCTGACAGAAATACTGTGGAAATAATTCTTTGAAATACTTCCAACCTCTGCTATGTACTAGAGATGGGTTAGGACTTGAGCTCAGGTATAGGAAATGAGTAAGGCCTGCCTCCTGTGGCCAGGTGCTCCCAGCCTCCGCGGGAAGACAAATGCATAGTCTGTTAATTGAGCTACACAATTCCAGTGACACATGTAATAGACGTGTGTACAGCCTGATTTGAATCAGGTTGGGAATGGCTTTGAATGCTTCTCTAAGGAGACTGGCTTTTATGCCGTGGTAATTCAGGCCCATGAATAGCTATAAAGCCAGCATATGCATGCATGAATAGATTTACTGTAATTCTTCATGTCCTATAACCATACATCTGCTTTGTGTAGATGGAATAAAAGATTAATGGGATTAATAGCTTCAAAAGTTGATCTCCTGCACAACACGCTTATATTATGCTTCTCCTGTTAAATATACTTTTGCTCAGGAAACAAAGAAATGATGTGTGCATTTGTGTGTGAGAGAGTGTGTGTGCTTGTGGGATGTACTGGAGATTGAACCGGGGGCCTTTGCATGCTGGGAAAGCACTTTGTCACTGAGATACAGCCCTGGCTCAACAGAGTTGACTTAGGTGAAGTCTGTGTAGAAGCTATAGACACAGATTTGATGACAGTTGTGTCAGAGATGTGTGTGGAGCTGAGACTGGCACAGATCTGGCCTGAGAGTCGTGGAAAGCCTCCAGGAGGAAGTGGCCTGCTGGAAAAAAAGAGAAATTGAGGAAGCCAGCCAGGAAGCTGAAAATACAGAGTGGAGGAAGAGAGCTGAGGGCAGGGTGAAGAGGTTTCCCATGCCAAGTTGAGGGACTTGAGTCTCCTCTGAGAAGATGACAGCAATCCATTAAAGGTCCTGTTAATAACAATGATGATGGAATGTGTTTACCACATACCAGGGGCTCAGCTAAAGGTTTACCAATATTATCTCATTTAACCCTGACAGGCACCATGTTTAGATAGCCGAGATCACATTGGTGATCTTGTGAGAACAGAGACTCAGACCAGCCTGGAGGCACAGGGAGTGGTGACTCCGGAGAAATAGGAAAGGAGGGATGGGAAGGAAGGGATGGAGTTGATGCTGAATTACTTGTGTGCTTTCAATTCTTTCCCATTTGTGATCTGTTTTATGGCCCCACATTTCTGGGCATATCTTTTGTTTGTATTTAAAAAGAATGTTCTGCTGTTGGGTGGAGTTTCTATAAACGTCATCAGGTCAAGTTGGTTGATGGTGCTGCTCAAATCATTTCATAAATTTTACTTTTTTCCAGCTACTGTACTTGTAGATTTGTCTATTTCTCCTTCCAGGTCTAAATCTTTTTATTTTATTGTATTCATTTGGTACAGGGTCTCGCTACGCAGCGCAGACTCCTAGTGATCTTCCTGTCTCACCATGCAGTACCAGGGGATGGGGGTCCTTGCGCTTGCCAAGCAGGCACTTAGACCGCTGTGCTATCTTCCCAACTCTTCTTCTAGTTCTATATCCTCGAACTGATAAAATCCGTACGGTCAGGAAGGTACTAGGGCGCAGACCATAAAACATTTGCTTGGGACTGCAAGAAAGGTTTTATCTCTTTAAATATAGAAATCACTACTAACCCAGCAGGCCTAGTAAAACCCAGGGCAAATGCAAATAAGGGAGTCGGGACTTTCGGCCAGGGTCCTTCCCTGGGTTGGCAAGGCAACTGATACGCAAGACAGCCAATCGGTGAGATACTCACCTGTGGAGGCGGGTTCTCAACAAGAGCCAATGGGAGGCGAGGAAGGTGGTCTTGCGGGCCAATGGGTTGGGCGAGGGGGCGGGCTTCTGATGAAGGAACAGCGGTGGGAAAGATGGCGGTGTCTCTCTGCTCCTCGGGCTGGTGGCAGCGCTGGCGGCGGCGTTGGTCGGCTAGGGAGGGGTCCAGGATGTTGCTCCTTCTTCTTTTGCTGGGGTCTGGGCAGGGGCCTCGGCACGTCGGGGCGGGTCAGGCGTTCGAGTACTTGAAACGGGAACACTCGCTGTCGAAGCCCTACCAGGGTGAGGCGCCCGGGGCGAGGTGGTCGTCCGGGGAGGGGGACTTCGCGACCTGTTTTCCTTGGTGGACGTAGTGGCCGCCTGTGACTTCTCCGCCCAGAGGAAACGGCCGGGGACATAGGGACCCACGTTTGAGCACCCCAGATGCGAAGGACAGGGATCCGCCCCCTCCTCTTCTCCAGTCCTAGAAGTTTCCAGTAGTTCGAGGCTGGGTGCCCCGATGCCACCTGCGATAGGAGCGACTTTGGAAGCTCCGAGTGGGCGACAGCCGTGTGGGCAGGAGTGGGGACTGTGGGGAGTGACTGGCAGCTCCCAGCCCTGAGCCAGGATCGCAGTGTAGCTGTGTGTGTCCGAAATAAAACTAGAGGTAGAACTGGGGTAGAACTTGACCAGACTGAGAAAGAAGATTAAAATTCTGTTGCTGGTTACAGTACTGCTCTTCTGGCCAAGATCCGTAATAATGAAAAAGGCTGGTTAACTTTGCAGTGTTTATCCGTCACAGGACCCTATTGTGCACAGCTTATTGACCAGAAAGTAGGAATGGTACAAGTCAGTGAGATGGCTTACACACGCAATCTTTCCCACTGAAGTGTGGATACGGGAACGTCATTTATTCATCCAGCAGCTACATTGCCTCCCAAGTGCTGGTCATACTGCAGGTCATACAGAAACTAACTTTCCCCTGTAGGAGTTTATAGTCTGGGGATGAAAAGACGTAGCTTAAAGCATTAAAGAATTAAGCCGACAGGCCCAAGGACCAAGCTTTTTTGCTATAATGGAGGATTTTTTTTTCCATAGTGCTAAATAGTTCACTCATAAAATGGGAGTAGATCTGAGCTATTGTTACTGCAGCTTGCACGAAGTGATAGCTCTGAGGTACTGAGGGGTCTTCACCTCACATGAGCCTTGTGAAGAAAAGCTGTAAAGATGGTAAAGATTTAAGATTTAAGAGTCATATGCTGGTGCAGTTCCATATTCCTAGCCCTCAGGAGGCTGAGGCAGGAGGATAAGTTCAAGGATAGCCCAATTACACAGGGAGACCCTGTCTCAAAATACGAAACAAAAAGATTTATGTGTAGCCAGACTTAATACATGTGATTGTAATTTTGCTTGCCTGGGAGACTGAGGCTAGAGGAATGCTTGAGCCCAGAGGCTCAAGGCCAGCCTGGGCAACATAATGAGACTCCTTAAAAAAAATGTGTCACAGAAGGTAGGTGACTGAATTGAGTGACATGAAAGAGTAAGAAAGAATGGTTCCAAGTCTTAGAGGATCCGTGGTAGGTCTTTGAATGGGTTGGTGTTGAAGGATTTGAATTGAGCTACTTCCTTCCTTTAGGTGTGGGCACGGGCAGCTCCTCGCTGTGGAATCTGATGGGCAATGCCATGGTGATGACCCAGTACATCCGCCTCACCCCAGATATGCAGAGTAAACAGGGTGCCTTGTGGAACCGGGTGGTAAGAAGGGTTTTTTACCTCCTGTGTTGCTGACAGCCCCAGATTGTTGTAAAAAAGTTCAGTGGTGGCATATTGATTACTTTTACTGTCTGTTTTTAGTATTCTGTTTTTTTGTTTTTTTTAAATCAATACGAGGGATCTTTACTTCAGAAATCATAGGTAATGTTTTTAATAGAGAAATCAGATACTTAAGGAAATGCTCTGCATTGCCCTAAGTATAGCAAACAATTCATTTTGAATCTGTTTTCAGAAATGTCTTTAATTCCTGATTGGCTCAGTAGTGCTATTTACTGGGGTTTAATGGCATATTTCTGTTTTAATTATTATTTTTTTTATAAAATGAAAGACTAGAGCCTTCAAGGTAGAACACACTCATAGCCCCAGCTTCTTGCAAGGCCGAGGCAGAAGGATTCTTTCTGGGAGCTCAAGGCCAGCCTGGGCTGAATAGTTCAGGGCCAACCTGAAATACATGTGAACCCTGTCTTAAAAAAGGGTTTTTTTTCCATGTGAAAAATCACTGAGCTTTTTGTCATCTTTATCCTTCTCTGGACTTTTGCTGGCTGCATTTTCTTCCTTGAGACAAGAAGGGAACGCTGCACCATTCCTGGTGTGTTGTACTGTGATTTTGTACAAGTGTAAGACGATGCTTTCTGTTTCGTTTCCAGGGCTCTTTCTAAACCTTTTATGACTGTATTACTTAGGGGGATTGTTTGACCTTCTTTGGTACTTTCAGGCTCCCATGAGTAAAGAAAAAATAATCTTTTACATGGATCTTCTCATTGGTTGTAGATAAGTGAACCTCAGAAAAGAGAACTCCTTCTTTTCCCTTATTCCTTTTCTGAAGCAGAGAATTCTCCAGGAGCTCAGAGGCGAGGGAAGTTTCCCTGGGAGCTCTCCGCACAAGCTGGCCCCGTAACCCAGATTGTAGTGCCAAGCTCGATTTTGGACAGAGTGCGAGCAGGGCAGCAGATGTCAAGGGCAGTTGAAAGACGAGGCTTCTGAGTCCGGCTCTTTGGCAGGCACACCCCGGGCCCTGAGCAGGTTATCTTTCCCTGCGCTCTCCCTTTCTCCATCTTTCATGTGAGCTTCCTAAGACCTGTTCTACTTGCCCACCTGGGTTGTTGTGAGAATATAAGAGTAGACATGAAAAGACTCTGGAAAGTTAAAATGGCGAAGGGAAATATGCGCTGTCATTTCACCTGTTACAGGTTTCCTTGATGAGACTCTTGGGGGTGGAATTAAGCAATTATATCCAAGGCTTCAGACTTTGCTGCTATCTTAGTAGCTGTCTCTAAGCAGCAATTCTAGCCTCAGGTCTAGTGCTCTTGCCCTTTTTCAGATTCTCTGATACTTCCGTTCTCTGCTCGCTGGCCATCACAAAGAGCTGTGGGGCTGTCTCTGAGTTATTTGTGTGGGACTCATTTGTTTGGACAGTGGATCTGAAATTTGGCTGCTGTTGGCACTGACCCCTGGGTCCCATCTGCAGAGCTTGCCATGTAATTGGAAGAGGGTACACCTGGCTATTGGGACTTACAAGCTCCCTGTGGAGTTTGATGCAACAAAGTGTTAGAGCCACTTTTAGTCACAGCGCTGAGGAAAACCACAGAGCATTGTGCTGTCTTGAGACAAATGCCTGTTGACTCAGTCTGACCTTAACTGGCTCTGCCGTCTTCCTGTGGCTTCATAGCTACCTGATGGCTACGGGGCAGCGTTTTGCCACTGAACTTCACCTTGCTAGGGAGTCCAAATGAAATGGCAGGAAGATAAAGCCCCAAAATGACAAGACGGGGCCTGGGCTCATCCGGGAGGCTAAGCTGTTGGAGATCTCCAGGTTCCTTGCTATAAGCAGAAGCACCCAGCTCCCTTTCCATTTTCACTTTGTATTCCTCTAATGCTTTTGGAAAATATCCCAGAAACTCAAAATGAAAAGTGAAAAATGATCAAGCGGTACATTTCCAAAGAGCTGGAACAATTTATTTGGAAAGTGTTTGGCTGAACCCAGCTGGCCTATGTGCTTCTTACCTGCTTTCTTCACGGTGGACTTTAACCAGGACCCTCCCTCAGTTCTCCTTAAAACTGTTAAACTATTCAGAACACTTAGCCACTTACTTCCTCCTCTGTTTTTACAAGTTCTCTGTTCAAAAAGAAAAATAGGAGTCTGATTAGTACCCACCTCCTAATGTTTCCACAGAGGTGTGCTTGTCACCTCTGGCACATTGTGCTTCCTGGCCATCGTTTTGAGGGTCTGGGGCACTGTGACATGTCCTCTTCCTGAGAGCTCCAGCTTGCCCCTCGCCTAGGCAGAGGGCCAGGTTCAGTGAATTAGAGCTGTTTCTAGCATCCGCTAATCATTCCTGGAAACCTCGGCATAATGGCTTAGCTTTTCTTACTCTTTTTTTAAGAATAAGACTTTGACCTTTCTTTAAATCCTAGCCTTTTAGAGTCTTTCTGGCAGAGCAGTGATCTTAAATTGCAAATGAGGATTAATCCAGCCTTGTGTACTGAGGAGACTGAGACTTTTCTGGATAGCTGTAGGATCATGGGGGCCTCTCCTGCCCTTTCCATCAGTGGAGTACTGCCATGTTTCTGCTGAGAGATGTTGAAAATAATTGGGCTTTTTATTCACTTCTCATGGGAAATGTCTTCAATGGTTGACTGGCTCAATCTGTTTAATATTATGACTGAACACTTCACAAATCTGAGGTTTCGGTCTTCAGCCTCAGCCTTAAGCCTGCACTTTTGTTTTCCGGGTCTGTGGGGAGCCATCGAGGGCTGGGGGGTCCTGCGTTCCTGCTCCTCGTTGACCCCAATGCCTCTCTCACTGCAGCCATGTTTCCTGAGAGACTGGGAGTTGCAGGTGCACTTCAGGATCCACGGTCAGGGCAAGAAGAACCTGCATGGTGACGGCCTTGCAATCTGGTACACAAAGGACCGGATGCAGCCAGGTACCGGGGACCCTGCGTTGGTCGTGTGTGAGGGTGGCAGGCCTGCTTTTTCTGTGCCCTCTTGCAGAGAAGGGTTTTCCCTCTCCCTTGATGTCTGTCGGTGAACATGGCCTGTCTAGTCTCTAGTGTGGGGTCTGGGTCCAGCTGAGTGTGACTCACATGGGGTGATTCCTTGCTCCTAAGTTCCACCCAAGTTTCCCCATGACACTTGGCCCGGTGGCTGGGTGAAGCCCTGGCTCTCCTGAGCACTGGTGAGCCGGTTTCTTCTGGACACAGCCAGTGAGCAGTCTCGGCACTCTGAGTGACAGAAGAGTTAGGTATTTTCTCTTGTGTGGGATCCTTGCTCTGGGTAGCTGTCAGACTCAGCTTGATTTGACCTGCTATCTTTTGCAGCAAGAAGTAGAACCTGGGAGTTCAGTTTTCTCTTGGGGACACAATCTGCATGGAGTGTCTGTGAAGCATAATTCTGCAGGGGCTCCTTAGCGACCCGTTAGGATCAGAGAGATACCATAGTGGGATCGCAGTAGCCTTCTCTCTCTTCCCGCCTTCCACAGCAAACAGCTCCAGCTGGTGACTGGACCCTGGCTACAGGCCCACACTTTGCCAGGTGCCTTTACCTGTGTGTTCTCATCTTAAGAGAGGCCCGGGAGCCATTGAATCTCGCCTTGCCTTCATCACAGGGAGCTATTATTCTTTTATCGACTCTTGGCGTTATCTCATTGTTCATCATCTGTTCTTTCTCTCTAGGGCCTGTGTTTGGAAACATGGACAAATTTGTGGGGCTGGGAGTATTTGTAGACACCTACCCCAATGAGGAGAAGCAGCAAGAGGTAATGGCAAGTGTCAGAGCCTTAGGTCAGCTGCCCTGATGTGACAGTTCTTTTCCTCAGGAGTGGTGTGCAGCAGGGGACAGAGGGGACAGCTAGTGAGGGGTCTTCATCTTCTAAACTTCAAAAACTTAATGTCCTTGCCAGTTGTTTTTCTAGAACTGTTTATGATTGCACAGCCCTTTGGGAATAGCTGTCACGAATAGGTGCTGTTTCTTTATTGTCCACAATGTTCTGTCATGCAAGTTCCGTTGCTGTGGAATTGAGCGCATGTGGCCAGGTGGTGATTGGCTGCTCTACCTGCATGAGAGTAGGCTGGATCCTGTAACTCAGCTCCCCTACGTCCACTCATCTTGGCTCCGTGCTCCTTTGCAGCTTCGTGCCCTGTCCGGCATCTTTTTCTTCTTCCTGTTCTCCACCACAAGCATCACTTCTCCTTGCCTAGAGGAAAGGCTCCCAAGGAAGTTGATGAATGAGGACCTGGCCATCGCCAGAGTTTCTTGTGTCCTATAAGCTGACCCTAATAGTTCTTTATTATTTTCTTACATTGCTAGCAGACTGTACTGTTATATAACATTGCCATCAGATGGTGGCAGAGTTACTATGACAAGTTATCACTGAGTGTCCTGTAACTAAATAATATTCCACAAGGAAGGTAGGACTAGGAATGAAGGCAGAGTTAACTTTATTTTTCCCCCAGCTTTATTATGAAGAATTTAGGGCCAGGGATATAGCTCAACGGCACAAGTGCCTGCCTGGCAAGCGCAAGGTCCTGATTTTGATTCCCAGTACAAAAAAAAAAAAAAAAAAGAAAAGAAAAATAGAATTTAAAAGCCTATCCCACCGGCTCCCAGCGGCAGGCGCTGGGGCCGCTGCGCGCCTGCCCTGTGGCGTCCGGAGGCCTCCTTTCGGCCGTGGGGAGCCGGGCACGGGTCGCGGGGCGGCTGTGAGGGGCACCATGTGCTGCGAGAAGTGGAGTCACGTGACCGAGATGCTCCTCTTCGTTCAGGGCCCGGAGGAGGACTGCAGCATCCGTTGCCTCTGCTCCCGCACGTTCGTGGATGGGGTGTTTAAAGATAATAGAAAAGCCAGGCATGTTGGTTTAAAGCTGTAGTCCCTATACTCCAGGACCCCAAGTTCCAGCCCTCTGGGCACTGTGACTCGTGGCGCAGTGCCCTAAATTCAGCCTCCAGTGTGGAGCAGGGGTGGGGAAGTGAACGTGAAATGAAAGCGCTAACGGAAGTGAAGCTGAAGATTTAAAGCTACATAATTTATTGTGGTTGACACCTCCTTTCGAGCACTAACATCTGCTCCAGCTCAGCCATGCCTGGTCTCCATCGCCTGTAATCCGGCCCTATGGGAGGCTGAGGCAGGAGGATGCAAGCTCAGGCCCAGTCTGAGCTACTAAGCAGCTTGAATCTTCTCAGAATCAGAAATAGGAGTAGTGCAGAAGGCTCAGTGTGAAGACCTTGCATTCAATCTCTGGTATTGGAGGAGGCAAAAAGCTGTGCGCGCCGAAAGGACTGAGCTAAACCATCTATTTCAGATAAGAGGTCTAACTATTTTTACATCAGTGTCTTTATTTTGGGTTAATGTTTATTTCAGGATAAAATTGTTTCTGAATGGAAATTAGCTTTTAAGGGGAAAGAGACTAGAAAATTGAAATCTAGAGATTTTCTTTATATTAAATATGTGAGTTAAGCTACTTAAATATTTTTCATCTCTTACATTTACCCGAGTCTCACGTGGTTCCTATTTGTTCCTTGTGGAACAAAATCCTGTGTGATAGATCATCAATTTAATAAAATCGAAATTTGAAAAAAAAATAAATAAAAGCCTATAGCATGAGCATTGTATCTCCAGCCCTCAGTGCAGCAGTTAACATTCTCACGGCTCACAGGAGCGGAGGTGGAGAGTGAGACCTCATTAGAAGAGCCTTTTGTTGTGAGGCAGAAGGCTGCTCCTCCCGTTCCTCTGGGTTTCTCTTTATGCCCCACACTGAACACTTTGTAGGTGCCAGGCCCTGGGAGTTACTACTGTTGGGAAGATCAGTGATCCCTCCTGCCATCCTAGAGCCATGGAGATGTGTGCTGGGGGAGCTCAGGGCACTGTGGGGACACAGCATCTGGCCTTGGGGAGGTGACAGTGTTGGTGGGGCAGAGGTGGAAGGCGTCCTTGGGAAAGTAGCATTTAGGCTGAGATCTTCAGGAGAAGGATCCGGTGTGCACACAGAGGAAACAGCCTGTGTGAAGGCGCTTGTGTGTGAGGAGATACGGGAGGCAGGCTAGGCGCGAGGCTAGACGAAGAGCAGACTCAGCAGTCCTGTGTGCACCGTGCCAGGGCCGCTGTGCGCGTGGCATTCTTTAGCACTGCCCTTGTCCCTCCGCAGCATGTCCCCTAGCTTGGGAACTGAGTGGCTGGCTGAGTATTTAGCCCTGCACTTACCACACAGTGTGGGGCCAGGTTCTGGAGGGCCTCATCTTGCCGAGGATCTGGATGTGATCCAAGGGGTATATGCGCACATAGCATTTTAAGGGCAGGAGAGTCTAGGTTTGTAGTCCCACAAAGGAGCCAGCAGTAGCTAGAAACACTGCAAAGAGGTGGTTTCAGAGCTTGATAGTTTTAAGCCTGGCTCTTTGTTGCTCAGAAACAAGCTGTTTCACCCTCTTAGTTTGTATTTTATGTGCAGGAAGGTTAGAGAACTTGCTAATGCCACAGAGGTGGGGGCTGTGACTCCAGAGACTCCAGTGTCAGTGTTTTACTTTATTATTTGAATCTCCTAAGCAGAGGGTGACAGTTAGTGGGTCTTTTGAAAACTGGGAAATATCTGTGGGTTATGGGAGGAGGATGTGCCAGACAAGGGTGGTGGAGGTGGAAAAGTCATGTGGAACATTTCGTCCGGCTCCGTGAGATTGGAGTAAAAACTTGTCTGTCACTTCTTGCTCTCCTCATAAGATCAGGAAAAGACAAAGACATCATTTTTTTTAGAACTTTATTTGTGTGTGTGTGTGTGTGCGCGCACGCGCATGTGTGGCCGGCTCAGCCCACCAGGGGCCAGGGCTGGCTGGCATGTGGTGCTGGGGGATTGAACCGCGGTGCCTGTGCTTTGTTAAGCTGGTTCTAAGTAGGTGCTTTAGACCACTGAGCCATCTCACCAGCCCAAGACATCCATTTTTAACACTTATGTTGAGCACTGTTCTAGAGACTCAAGTTAGAGCATTTGTACAGGAAAATAAAATATCCCAATAGGAAAGGAAGGAGAACTGTTTTACCGATGACAGATTATAGACAATCCTGAAGAATCCAAGGAAGACCTATTAGAAGCTGGGGACAGTGGTGCAGGCCTGTCATCCCAGCCACTTGGGAGACGAGGCAGCAGGACTGCAAGTTCAAGGCTGGCCTGGGCTATGTTGGGAAGCTGTCTCAAAAAACCAAAACTGAACAAAAATAGTCCGCAACTCAATAGTAAAAAGAGAACCTAGTGAAAAATAGGCAAAGATTGTAAATAGGTATTCGTTCAAGGAAGATAAACAAATGGACAGTAAATATAAGGAAGGATATTAAACATTATTATCCACCAGGGAAAAGCATATGACTAATGAAGTACTGCTTTAGACCCAACAGGTCAGTAACATAAGAGAATAAATGTTGAGAAGCATGTGGGATGATGTGACGTTCTCTTATGTAGCTGACGGAAATTTAAAACAGTGCAAAGGTGCTCTTTGTTTTTTTTAGGTGGGGAACTAACTCACTGGGGATCAAACGGGGGACCTTGCCCTTGCCAGGCAGGTACTTAAGCCACTGAGCTATTTCCCCGGCCCTGCACAGGTACTTTGAAAAATAAGCATCTTTCCTTTCTGTTCTCTTTTCTCTTCTCTCTTTTTTCTTCTCTCCTCTCTCCTCTCTCCTCTCCTCTCTCCTCTCTCCTCTCTCTCTCTCTGTCTCTCTCTATCTCTATCTCTATCTCTCTCCTCCCCTTCCTCCCTCCCTCCTTCCCTCCCTCCCTCTGTCTCTCTGTCTCCCTCTTTTTTTTTGGGCAAAACCGAGGATCAACCTCAGGCCCTTATGTTTGCTAGGCAAGCGCTTATTCTACTAAGCTGTCTCCCTGGCCCTTTTTTGTCCTTTTGAGACAAGGTCTCACTATGCATTTTAGGCTGGCCTTGAGCTCACTTTGTAACCCATGTTGGTTTCAAACTCACAAACGGTCTTCCTGTCTCAGCCTCCAAAGTGCTGGGATTATAGAGCAGCACACCTAGCATAAGCATTTCTTCAAATGGTTAAAAATAGTTCATGTGATTCACCAGTTCCATTTATAGGAATGCATGCAAGAAAAATGAAAACACATCTGCACAAAAGTTTTTTTCTTTTTTGAAGAGAGGGTATCACTAAGTTTTGGGGTTGGCTCCAAATTAAAATCCTCCTATCTCTGCCTCCAAGGGTGCTGGGTTTATAGTTATGTACCACCATGTCTGGCTCTTAAGAGCTTTTATAGGAATGTTCATAGCATTATTCATAACAGCCAAAAAATCGACACACCTCAAATGTCCATCGACTAAGTAGTGGATATATTTATACAGTGGTGCTTATGAGATGTCCGTGAAGGCAGATCTGGAGAGAGAGGTAGACTAGAGATTGTGTAGGGCCGGGGCACTGTGGAGTGCAGATTGGGAGAGCGGCTAATGGGGGTACAAGGTTTCTTTTTAGGGTGAGGAAATGTAATTATAATCTTAACTTTGCATTTACCAATTGTGTACTTGAGGTGAATCGTGTGGTGTGATTATTTCTCAGTATTGCTGTTAATTTTTTAAATGTTGGCTAAAACACAGCCCGCTCATCTTTTCTTGGTACTGTGAATTCATTAGCTGACGATTGTCAGGTTCTCAGGAGAACCCAGATGTTGGCAAAAACTGCAGGGAGTTCAGTGGCAAGCTTGGCAGGTAAACCTTTCCTCTTGGTCGACGTCCGAGTGGGATGGTGAGAGCGCGCTCAGCGCAGCCTTGGCACCCTCGGCCTGCGCTTTCTCTGGGAGACACAGCGGTGGCGCACTCCTGCAGAGGCAGAAGCGGCTGGCTGCGGACTCTGCTCTCCTGGCTTGAGGCTTGTTTGCGGCACTCCCTGTATGTATTTTTTGATGCATTGATTATTTTTTCTCCTTTGAACCAAAAATGAACAGTACTGTGCCATCTAGTTAGCCCACTGTAAGGCCCACTGAGACAGCTCAGGGGTCTAAGTGCCTGCTGAGGCAAGGATGTGGACCAGGGTTTGATCCCTGGCACCACATGCTGTTCTGGCCCTGCCCCTGGGCACACTGAGTCTGGGCGTGGTGGCGCATACATGTAATCCCAGTGCTGGGGAGGCTGAAAACAGGAGGATCACTACAAGTCTGAGCTGCATAGTGAGACCCTGTACCAAATACATGAAAAAAGGAGTTGTAGTCTGGGCATGTAATGAAGTGGTAGAGGGCATGCTTAGGGCACCCAAGCCCTGGGCTCAATGCTCAGCACCACCAAAAAATAAAAAGTTAAAACACTGTCAGGTCTTTATCTTGATGAAGATACGGAACCCCCTTGATCTTTTTTTCTGCTGGCAGAGTCTTTACATTATTAAAGAAGCTCAGTATTGTACCTT
>NDGN011336315.1:0-10123 GCA_002564285.1 Tympanoctomys barrerae | reverse complement strand
TACTATTGTTGTTATTATTATTTTTCACCCATGATTTATTTATTTATTAATTTTATTGAGAAACAGCAATGAGACAGTTTCAAAACTGATTAGCAGGACAGTTTCAATAATTAATACATTGTATCTTTTTTATCTTCATAGTGGTTATTCATAGTACAAGATGCAGACATGATATCCTGTCCAAATGCCATTAATACAAATCTTTCTTATTGAATTAAGAAAAAGTAGTTGTATATCTATCCTAACTATTTTGTATATACAGATACAAAATCGCCCTTCATTTGTATCCCCTTTTTTGTTTAATGTTATTATTATTACTGACATGGACTAACATTTAAGGAAGAAGTTCAGAAGCTGTAGAGAGCTGTTTGTTCTCCTGAGGAGCTTGTCATGCTGGCTTTCCTGATGAACTCAGCTGTTCTCATTGTCGAAGGAGCTGAGTACCTTGTTGTCACTGAGAATTGCTGTGCTTCACTTTTGGGGATCTCTGGTCCTCACTTTGAGAATTGCATCCTGGCTTCAGAGGGATTGATGGCGCACTGCTCAATTTCTTGGAGAAGCTTGTTGTGTGGTTCCCTGAGATGAACTCAGCTATTCTCATCCTCAGAGGAGCTTGGGACCTTGTCGCTGAGGATGCCTTGTGGAACTTTTTGGGGGAGCTCTGGTTCTTGCTTTGAGCATTGCTTCCTTGCTCTACTGCAGTTCCCTCAGGCTGGCAGCACAGATCTTTCATCCCCCTCACATGGACATTCTAGCGCCCACCACTGACCTTTCTCAGTGCAGATCTATAAAATAGGCCTGTAAACGACATTGTCATGGGCTCTTGGCCTTCACTGGGACTTGTGGTTGGCACTGTCATGGGCTCTAGGTCTTCAGAGGGGCTCATGCAGGACATTACCTTGGGACCCAGGCCCTTAGCTGGATTATTTGGTCTTTAGTATATGGACAGTTTTACTGCACTCTTTTTGTACACAACTCTTCAGGTGACTGTTATAAAAAATCTTATAATTAGGTGTCCTATATTGTATTGTGTTTCCCTTGCAAAACCCCAGAGTATGACAAGTACTAAATTAAGAAAATATCCTGATTAGGTATATGATGTTATTATATGTTATATAAATCAATAAGATAGGTTTTAAAATAAGCATCATTCTTAAGATAAAAGTAGAAAACTTTGCCAACAAAATTAGTAAAATATAACAATATCATACATTTTGAGATGTGCACAGCATATGTTACATGCTGTGCCTCTGGTGAGTTTAGTTTCAGGGATGTGGATAGTAGACTGGGGAGAGGGATGCCTGCAGACAGGATTGCTCAGGCTTCACTGAAGCAGAGATAAGGAGTCTCCTATTTGTCTCATCTGGCATTTTTCACTGGCAAGTAAAGTCTGTCTGAGAGGCCTGCATTCAGAGACATCCCAGAAGACCTCTGAATGGGGCAGCTTTTGGAGCAAGAGTCCCCGGTGGTTATGAGGGCAAGAATAAAGTTTTACAATTGAAGAGAGAATGCTGGAATATTGTATTTATTCTGAGTATTTCCTTCTTTTCTCCCTTAAAAAATTTAAGCCTATTTCCTAGAGAAACTGAAAATATTTGGACTAATCATGAATACAGTTTCTGGAGGTACTTTTTGATGTACAAGATATTCACATAAGGCACTAGCGTTTCCTCCACTGGCTCTTGTTTTATGGATACTAAATGGAATGTGCTTCCTTGCAGGATTCCAGATAGTAAGAAGCATTGCCACCCAAGAAGATTATCCCTGTGATTCTTCTGGGAGCACTTTAATAAGGAAATTTCTTCTATAATGTAGGAATGCAAGGAAGTTCATAATTCCTTACCCCTCTGGATATATTTTACATGTTTTACACCTAACAAGGGTACTTTTCCAGGTGTTCATTTCTCAGAATTATGGCTGGCTCAAGTGTTTTTCTCTCTCTATGATGTCTTACCTGATTGTTCAACAAAAAATCATATTCTTCTTTTGAATTCCTGTAGCACTTTAGCTATCAGTCTCATAGTGTTCATCATTTGCTACCTTGAAATATAATTATTTATGCACATAACTTGTCTCTCTGTTAAGACTGTGAGCTTCAAAGGAATAATTTGTTTGAAATCTTTGTTATGTCTATCACTATTTATTATAATTATTTATAATTAGCAAGCATTTAATATAATTATTAAGCATTCAGTTGTTGAGTGAATGAAATTGTGAGTGAATGAAGTTGATTCTGCCACATTTTCTGTGGGCCTGTAGGCCTATAATTATCTCTGTTTTTTTTAACACATGTTATCTACAAGCCTGAAAGAGTAACACCCATCCAGTGCTGCTGTTGTAGTCAGTGTGCTATTCTATACCATATTCTGCCAGGGCTGGGTCACCTTGAAGATTGTTTGTAAATTAACTATGCTAATCTCATACAGGCTGGTTGCTTAAACTTCTGGTACAGAGGAAATGGGTCAGTAAAGACATGAGCCTAGGAAAATTAATCCCATGCAAGCTAACACCATAAGTGCTTTTAGACAATTTGTGTGTGTGTGTGTGTGTGTGTGTGTGTTGAGAAGTCTTATAATGACAGATTCTACTTCATACATTGCATGCAGTGGACACAGATTACAGTATGTTTTGCTGAACAAAAATTGAAACTGATGAAGGTAAAATAAAGAAAAATTGGAGAATCACATGTGTCTCGTAACTTGGAAGAATCCATCAGAGCTGGCTTCGCATTTTTGTGGGAAATGATTGAAGACTTGCTGGGAAATCTAATGTTGTCAGAATACATTCTTGATTATGATAAAGCCTTGTAACAAAGCTCCTTCAGTTTTTAAGGACCTTTGCCAGGAAGTTCATAATTCTTTGCAAAGGAATATGATAGATACTTATTTTTAGAGGAAGAGCCAACAAAACCTTGCGAGGTGTGGCATGGGCTGACAGTGCTGTGGGAAGTGAGCACCTGGAACACTGGAGTGTCTGTGACTACAACACGGAGGGCAGGAGGGAACGATCAAGAGAAGATTCACTCAGGCTTTAGGTACATTGAATAAAGGAGCTGCTAACCATAAGACACTGGAAAAGCTTGGTGCAACTTGAGAGGAAGCTCAGGACTCGAGAGAAGTGCAGGAGATATTTGCATAGAGGTTATAGTTCAAGCTCTGAAACAGTGGTAGAGGTGCAGAGTCAGAAGTTCAAGAGGGAATCACAGGAAACATTTTCACTAAGCGGACCGAAGGAGTAGTGCACCATGACTCAGAGCACTTTTAGTGTCATCTTAGACTTTGTTGAAAAAAGTTACTGGCTTCTGCTAGATGTTTTTAATAAATTCCCAGACATTGTTTCTGGCAAAAGATTGAATTAAGCACGATTTAAAGCATTTGATGCAGTAAATTCATCTGGACAATCCTGTGTTGCCCCATGATCTGCTCATAGTGGAGGGATTCAGGACAGTGTGATGGCCCAGCATATCCTCAGAGTTGTTAGTGTTTAACTGGCAGACAGACCATGTCTCACTAAATCTTGCTGAATTATTATTGCCTGAAAACTTCTTGTGACCAGATTCATGCCAATTTGGGCTATGACTAATGAGACAAATAGAAATGATGGGTAGTTAGTGTCCCTTCTTTGCCTACTGATGAATATTTTAGCTTTATACTATCCAGTCTTTGCCTACAGGTCTGGGTCAGGGTGAGTTCTCACACTGGTGATTAATAGCTCTTTGGAATAATACCAAACCAATAAATAAGTTAAAAAATTAAGCTGGAATACCATTAAAAGTTTGCCTATTATGGAAAAATGTTTCAGACATAGAAGATGTCTTGGTTTGTTTATTAGAGTGATTTGTGGCTATTCTTCACACCCTCAAGTATATGCAGTAAAATCTCTTAGGAATGCTGCCCTTCTGAAAGGATAACTGTAAGCTAAAATTCGTACCATGCCTTGGTTTGCTGTGTAACATTAAAACCATGTTTCATTTTCTTCTCTTCTCTTAGGTCTTGGGAGTTGATGACAATAACATGGGCGACGGCTGTTCTCAGAAGCTGGCGACCGTGAATCTTCTCCGGTTCCTGTTACTGGTCCTGATTCCTTGTATCTGCGCTATCGTTGTTCTACTGGCCATCTTGCTCTCTTTTGTTGGTGGGTAATTTTGTTATGTAAGAACATGAAGTCAAAATTAAAATTAGCAGGGCTGGCCAAATAAATCACCTGGTTAAAGCGCCTGCAAGCAGGCGCAGGGCCGTGGGTTCAATTCCTGGGCCTGCCATGCCAGCCCCACCCCCACCCCCAGGGCACGCTGAGATGGCAATTGAGACTGGGCATGGTGGCGGGGCGCGCCTGCAATCCCAGCTCTTGGTAGGCTGTAAACAGGCGGATCACTATGAGTCTGATCTAGTAATGAGACCCAGAACACCCTGTAGACCCTCCCTTAAAAACAAAAAAAGAGGGGAAATTAAAGTTAGCGTGGTTTGGAATGGTGATTACCGTTTATCACTGAGTTAACCTAAATAATAATATTAACCAAATAATAAGATTAACTGTGAACTGTCTTAGGCAAATATGCAATTTCAACCGCTGTAATGACTGTACTGGATATTGTTATTAATGTTCATTAATTAATTAAAGTCATTTACATAGTGATACTTGTTTGTAGGTACTTTGAAAGGCCATGCAAGCTCAGATAGTTAACTTAGTGCTTCTTATTCGAATGGCCAATAAATATGCAAAAAATGCTAAATATCTTTAACCACCAGGGAAATATAAATAAAAACCATAAAGATGTTCTATCCCATCTCAGTCAGAAACGTGGGAATTTAAAAAGATAACCTAAAGGAAGAGTATCTGTTAGTGAAGGGGAAAGGAATTGGGTAGAAGAAAATGAGGGCTAGGTAAGGGCAGAAGGGAGGGTGTGGATATGATGAAAACACAACATACGCTTGCAGGGAAATGGATTTTACCTCGAGACTTGTTATTTTGTACAATAAAAGTGTTAATAAATGTGATAATAAAAACTAGTCCTTAGGTGCTCATGATTGAGGAAAATATAATCATCCTACAAGGTGACTTATAATGAAGACAGTTATATAAAGGTGCTTTGGAGGAAGTCCTACCTTATCAGGAAATTAGCACTTTAATCTTTGTTACTAAGCTGAATGACAAATTGTTAGAAGGCAGTAGTTCACAGTTACATTTGGTAGAAAAATGTCAAGCATATAGCAGAGCTACATGACACAGGTGATGGATTTAGGGAACTGGGTAAAAGTTTGGCAGGTGTGGGAACATGTGGCTTGTTGATAAAGTCAACTAACTTGGAATCTTTCACATCATAGTAAGAGGTTTGGGCTTTAGCACCTACCAATCACTGGTTCTCAAATTCAATCCCATGAAGTCATGGCTTTGAAGAGGAGGTTTAAGGATTAACTGCATTAATTTTAATTTTTTAAAAAAAATCATTTATTTATTTATTTGGTACAGGGTCTTGCTACCCAGTGCTGGGATTACAGGTGTGTGCCACCACACCTGGTTTCCTTGGCTGGCTTGTCACAGGGCCAGCATGGCATGAGGTCTTGGGGATCGAACCAGGGTCTTTGCGCTGCTAAGAAGGTGCTTAGACCTCCGAGCTATCTCCCCAGCTTATTTGCTTTAACTTTCATTTTTAAAAGTAGAGTTCAAAGACACACTCTAAATATTACATACAAAAGTTTAATCAGGCAGGACTCAGCATCCATGTAAAAGATGTGACAGGTACATTTACTTGTAAAGGCATTTTAGAGTCTCTTTTAAATGAACAATAGTCTAAGATTGAAAGGTGAACTCCTGGGAAGAAAAAATAATTGCCATTTATAGATACCTAGTAATATGAATCAGGATTCTTTTTTTTCCCCTACAATTCTTTAGATGCATGCAATCAGTAAGATAAATAATAACAAAATGATGCTTATCTAATTCTACTGCTAATGATTTTGAATTTTTTATTTTATTGTAACTACCTATTATATTTTCATGTATTGGTTTATTCATTTGAAACTTACAAAGTAAGTTAATCATAGTTAAATAAGGGTCCTATTTATTGTGAGTATTAGAATTTTATTTGATATTTTGAAAATAATACATTATCCTGCTATGTACATGGCAGATGGGACCTAAGACCTCCCTTGGATACCAAAATCCACAGATGTTTAAGTCTCTGAGATTAGATAATATAGATGAAATATAACCTATGCAATCCTCTCAAAATAACCTATAGATTCCTTATTATGCTTAGTACAGTGTAAATGGTATGCAAGTAGTTATATTGTTTAGGGAATAATAAAGTCAGCGGATTTCCAGTGAAGATGCAGTTGTTTTGCCCACAATACTTTCCATTTGTGGTTGGTTAAATCTGACTGTGGAGGGAGGACTGTGTTATTGGCTACAAAAATGCTTGCAAAATCGCTGCAGAGAGGAGAAATCTGATCATATTTGTATGTGCAAAAATCAATAGTGCGAGATACCAAATTGGAGGCAAGAAAAGGGAAAGGTAGGGAAACAAGTTTGTACTCCAGCTAAATAAAAGGTGATGAAAGTTTGAAATAAGTCATTAAATAAACAGACATCATATTGATGAGCTTTGGTGAGGAAGAGGAGAAAAAAGACTCCTGGAGTTTAGGCTTTGGTAGCCAGGGGATTCCTATAGAGGTATCCGTGTGTGTGGAGAGTAAAAGTGTCAGAGTGTGGGCAGGCTGATGGGGCACATGTGGAGTTTTGGTGTGTAAAGGTAGAGGTGCCACAGAATCGTACTATGCGTGGATTTATCTTGCACAATTCAACAGTACAGAGTGGGTCAAGGCAGGAACTCTGACATGTGGCCTCCCCAAGGGAATTTAAAGAGAAACTGAGGTGATGTGTATTATTTGGTTTATGAGTTGATCTTAGAATTTAACCCCCAGGCCACTGTTACAGATCTGGAGTTAGAGACACCCAACAGAGAAGCTGAGACAGGGGCTCCAACTGCAATTAAGGATGTATGAGTCAGTGGTAGTTAAAGCAGTGGGAACCATTAAACTGCAAAGACACAATGTATTAATTAAGAGCTAGCACAACAATGGAAGATGCTAGAGTTTAATGATAGATATAGGAAGAAGAGAGAGTAGGAAAAAGAGGAAGAGTGATCAGAGAGGAGAGAAAAGGATCTGGGAATTCCGGGCTTCCTGATGCCAGTGAAGGTGAGACAAGTCAAAGTCAGAGAGTGACCAATAGGCCATGACAGAAAATGTGCCTCAGCTGCAGCACTGCTCGGCCCTCTCAGTGCCCCTGGGGAGTTGCTGCTGTTTGGCACTCCAGTCAGAGTTTGACTTAACCATCTCTGGAAAGGTCAGACTTAGAGCAGCATCCTTAGTCAGAGCCCTGGCATTCTGAAAAGTTGGGCTTCTTGCAGTACACTGTCTGGTGTTCAGCAAGCACTAAGATATTTTCTTTCATTCCCAAGGCCTAACACAAATATGAATTTAAAACACACTTTTAAGTGTCCCAGTACTTAGAAGCTTCTGAGACATAGGGTGGAGGGGAAATGGTATTAAAACAATGGTTAAAACAGGTCACTTTTACTTATTAAATTTTAAAGGACAATTTTTACTGCTTTATTGAAATTTAATTTTTGTACTATACAATTCCACTGCTTCAGGTGTGTGATTCAGTGACCTCTAATATGGATTTACAGAGAAGTCTAATCATGACTACAATCAATTTTAGGACATTTTCATCACCTCAGAAAGAAATTCTGTATGCGTTAGCTATCACTGTCTTTCTTCCCTTCTCTGTACCCCGGCTTTAAACAAGCATAAGCTATTTTCTGTCTCTATAGATGGCCCTGTGCTAGACATATCATATGACCATCTGTGATCTTTTGTGACTAGCCTTTCCTGCTTAGAATAATGTTTTTAAGTTTCATCCAAGTTATCGTGTATATCAATATTTTCTTTCTTTTTATGACTGAATAATATTCCACTGTATAGATATAATACTGTTTATCCATCAATTAATGGGCATTTGGGTTGTTTTCTTCTTTTGCTTATTGTGAATTATTCATTATCTGGCTATGAAGGACATGTATAAATTTTTATGCAGCATTACATTTGCATTTCTCCTGGGCATATACCAAGAATGGATTTTTATTTTGCTTACCTATTAAATTAGGGAGACTACTAATTTTTAGTAGTACAAATTGGTGGGACCGTGAGTTGTTTCTCAACTTACAACTTGGCTACAGAGATTTGGACTTCACAATAAGCACCCAGGTTTTGAAAGAAATTCAGAGAGAAATTGGAAAGTAACTACAATCTTCAATGATATTTTGTTTATATGTGGCAAAAGTTTAGAAAGTACAAGTCTCCCTGCACATTTTCAAAGGCATTCTTCTCCTAAGTCCTGCACCCATGATTTAACATTGCCACACTGAAGTAAATCTGTCTGAATAAACATTTCCTGTTTTATAGCTGAGATGTTCATTGTTGCAGTAAGCAACACAACTGATTTATGTCTTTGTTTACAAAACCTCATGAAATTCTGCTTACTTTTAAAGGTGTTCTGTTCAACTGAAATTCATAACTCTGTGATCTCCCAAAGTTTTGTAGTTATTTCCGGGCCTGTGGGGGCTGTAAAGGAATCCTGTGATGTTGATTGTGTATAGGAGTTCCAGCTTGCAGAGGCAAAGTAATAATAATGACAAGATAGTGATTAGGGGAAGATAAAGAAGCCTGCTGCTAACAAGCACAGATGTGCAGTCTGTCTCTAGTTTTGTCTGTTTTGGCTTCTCTTGTGCATGAAGTCACGTGGAGAAAAGGTTCTGAAGGGGAGGGTTGAGCATCTCGAGTACTTCTTTTGTAGCAGGCCATCGGAGAGAGAAGCAGCATGGTGTGTCTCACCCGAACTCCTCACCTGAGGCTGCGGAGGTGAAGCTTAGCTTCACATTTCTGCACTTGGCAGGGCCTTGAGTTGTTCCTCAACTTACANCTTGGCTAGAGATTTGGACTTCACAATAATCACTCAGGTTTTGAAAGACGTTCAGAGAGAGATTGGAAAGTAAGGAAGTCCACTGATACCTGGGATTTCATTTCTTTGGTGGTAATAGCCCAGCCATGAGTCATGTGCTGCAGGAAGAGGAACATGTCATTTAGTATTAGAAGGTCCAGGTTTGCCATCTCAGTCTTTCATTTATGGGCTATTCGCCTTTACATGTTTTACCTTCCCTGAGGGATGAGAAGCAATCATTTTTCCCTTCACAGTGTTGTTAGGAAAGTCAAGTGTAGCATTATTTGTGAAATTCTTTTACAATTTATAAAGTTCATTATGAAGATAATTTGTGTTTGCTCATGAATAGTTATTTTCAGATAATTATCTTACAACATCTGAATTGTCATAGTAATCTCATAATTGTCATAGTAATCCCATAATTCTATAATCCTTAACTCTATCATCCCATAACTAATACAGTCTAATTGCTCATAAAGTAGCTGGGGAGAAATACAAGTGACTTGGATATGCAATGTGATGACAAGTTTTACAGGGATTTTATACTTAGGCCTGAGACTTGTAGTCAGACACTAATTTATTTCTTAAAAGAACTAAAGGAATGGGACCATCCAGGGCCCTCTGGTCCCTCACTTCAGCCAGCAATCAGGCCCCGCATGTGAGTGGGACCTCCAGGGACTGCTGGATCCTCACAGCAGCCAGTATGCAGGCCCCACGTATGAGTAGAACTCCCTCCACCAGCCAGGCTCAGTGTAGAACACTGTGACAGAACTTCCTACAGAGAAGCTAGAAGCAAGACCCACCCAGCTGACCCAGAAGCAGAACATCCTGCCAGTGTGGCACAGCGGGTTTACTTCTAAGGGCTGCAGCAGGAAGAAGTGGAGCACAGCTGCTAGACCCAAGCCACACCCACCTGGATGAGTTTGAACTTGGTAGATCCAGACCTGGTGCTAAGATAATGACTGCTGCAAAGCTCTACATCAAAGGTCAGAAGACAGTGGTATACCAAATGACAAAGAGAAGGAGCAAAACGCATTCTCAGGCCCCGAGCCCACCGAGAACAAATGCAGGAGACACTAGCATACAAGAAATTGGAAATCACACACCTGAAATCTCTGAA
>NDGN011336265.1:0-13742 GCA_002564285.1 Tympanoctomys barrerae | reverse complement strand
CAACAGATTACAGCTGTCATCATCAACAGGAAAGAGCATAAGCTCAAGGTATATTTTTAAAGCTACTTTAATGTAAATAATTCTGAATTAACTGCTTCCAAGTAATGCTTATTAGATAGCCTATATTCTGCATTCATTTGTACAATTAAATATTAAGATGGTATTTTTAGGCTTGTAATTTTTATTGTTTTACAAGGTAGTTTGTCCCACAATGATATGAAAATTTGATTGCAGCACTTGACCATATTCTAAAGTATGAGACTTATCTTCAAGGCTTAAAATAAATAACATTGTCAAAGTTCTACTTTAGCGTCTTTAACATATTAATAAAATAATTGTGACAAAATAGTGATTTTACCAACTTGTATTACATCTAGGATTTCACTGGGATTTATTAAATTTGCCCTAAGTGTGTCTATTATATTATATTCATTATTAGGTCAAGTCACATCTTAAGTTATTTCCCATTTTCTTTAATTATTATCCTGTGTTAATGCTTATGATAACAAAACTCAGCCATGGTTGAGATCTTTGAGTTTCACTGAAGATTTTGATAATTATTTTTATACTGAGAATAACTAAATGTGTACATATTTATAGATCATACATGTCATTTTCCACCTTTGAATAATCAAAGATTTTTACTGGTATGTAGTTTGTCTGAAAGAAATAATATAAATAAAATCATTCATGGAAACATGTAAAATAAATTCAATGAAGTCATTGAATGATTAAAAATAATTAGAATCATACCCTTTAAAAACAGAACATACATAATTTTGTTTTGTTCTGGTATCATGGGGAAATTGCCAGCTATCTTCACATACCCTTTAAAGTCTAGGGGAAAAAAATCATTGGCAGAGCAACAAAAATCATGCTTTATAGAATTTTATAAATACGTTGGAATGATTTAAAATCTCTGATTAAATTATAACTATATTGGAAGATATAATAATTATATAGGTCATATAAAGCACAATTATATGTAATAAATCTTACTAAGAGGGAATTTGTATATTAGTGAGAATGTGTATTTGTCTTAAGAAGCTTTCTTTATTCTCTGTAGAAGTAACTGGAGATGCTCAAAACCAATTTGAGGAAATTCAAAAAAGGAATTCATTCAATTCACTTGTGCTTTTGTTACATTAAAATGTTTAATTATTAAAGATGTATTTTTAAAAGTACTCTCATAGTGTTAAGAATTAGGTGTGTTCTAGTTCAAAAATCAGGTTATATCAGCACATTATAGAACATAAATATGACAAACTGACAGCCAAAATACTGAATAGGGTAAAACTAGAAGTGTTTTTTGTAAGATCAGGAGCAAGACAAGGGTGTCTACTCCCACTGCTTTATTCAATATAATGCTGGGAATTTTAGCCAAAACAATTAGTCAAGAGAAAGAAATAAAAGACATTCAAATAGAAAAGAGGAAGTCAGATATTCTTATTGATCTCAGAATTAACACTACAGAATTACACAATACAAAATTGGAAAATTTGAGATATTTATAGAATTATTTCTTAAAGAATTCAGGTTTATGAGTTAATAGCTTTGTTATTTAATATCAAGCTTCAAAAGTAATCACTTTTAAAATATCAGGATTCTACCAAAGTAAACATCACCAAAATTTTATTATTGTTACACAGTTAATTAAACATAAAAACAACTTTAAGCACATTGCATTAAATATCATTATGTTATAGGAAATATTTTATGCTAGATATTTGTTTATACTTTTAAACTGATAGCTTCTCCATTTTTCTGATTCTAAAGCAAAATATAATCTGATTGAAATATCAGCTAATACAAACAAGAGACAGAAGTGAAAAACAATAAAATTTCATCATTTATGGATAACATTGTTTGCATTTTTATGTATGCCAAAGAATGCCTTACATTTCTTTATGCTTTTATTTATTAATTTAATGCTGGAAACAAAACCAGGGCCTTGCACAGCATTTGACCATGCTCTACCACTGTGCTCTACACCCCCCGCCCTGTGTTTCTATTCATACTACAAATGAACATGTATTCATACTACCTATCATTTTAATGAGTAGATATTTCATTGTATAACACATTTTATGGGTCTGGTACACTTCTGCTACATAATTCTGCTTGTATAACATATTTTTAAATGAACTAGAAGACCGATAGTTTAAAAAGGAAGTAATCCCTATATTCATTGTTAACTTTTCAACATAAGATTATTTTAGCCTTTGTAATAAGGCAGAAATCCCTCTGATTTTACTGAGAAATCCTGTGCACAGACTATCAGTTAAATTGATGTAGGTAGCAATTTTTTTAGGTATTAATGGATCAGGTTAAACCAATCTAGAAGTAAATGATCATTTTTAGGGGATGGTAGCTTCTTGACCATTCTTGTGCAAGTTTCTCAACTTTACAATCTTTTATTATTCATAAGGGATACTAGGACCTTGAAATTCATATCCTTTTGAAAGCTACAAATCAACATACTCATTTCTTTTGTGTATATATATATATATATATATATTCCTCTATATTGCACAAATCTGGAATATAGTTTAACATTCTTAAATGGTCCTCTCAAATTCCAGTATAGAATGAAATGCAAAACTGAATTATTTAATAATTGTACTACTGAACAAACCTAAGGGTACATTATTAAAGCCTCTTATATTGTGCAAATTATTAATTATATAGTCAAAAGATTCATATTTTGACAACCTAACATCTCAGATTTAGTAAACAATAGAGCAAATCTGGCTTTATCATAAACTCTGCTGTATTGCAAAGGTAGAGGATTCAGTCTGTTCTTGGTGATTCTTGAGGCTGAATTTCAATTTTCTTCCTTAAAGGGACATTTTCAAAGCAAGTTGGTTTCAGTGGAGACATAATTTGTCTCTGCTGAACATTTATTTTTGGCCTATGGCCCTTGTCTCATATAAACTTCACTGTCATGTGGCCTGTTACTGTTGATTTTCCTGTTACCAACAAAAGAATCCGTTTCTCAGTACACTATCTACTCAGAATAACAGCTTGTTCTATTGGCCATTCCCCCCACCTGTTGCTCCACTGAAGTGTTTGCTAAGTCTTCTGGCTTTGGCTTAAACTACACTTTATGAAAAGATGTTTCTTGGATACATTTTTAGACCACAAGTTAATTACATTTTAGCTTTCACTAATTTTTTGTTTCTTTACCTAAAATCCCTTTTTATCTTGGTTGGACCATTCCTTGAATGTGGTGAAACGTACTTTCTAGTTTCTGTACAAGGAACCTTGTAGATTCTACGTCACATACCTAAATTTGCATTGTATGTCTAAGTTACTGCAAGCATACATTTCATTCCCTATCTCTCACAAACATATTTTAGATCTTCTTTTTCTTTATCTGCATTATCAAAATAAGAGGTTATTGTCCTTTCATTGATGTTTCTTAGCCCAATAAAAATGTGATTACATACACAATAAAACTGTTATGACATAATAAAAACACAAGAAAACTGCGAAGGCTAAAACCCAACTCCCTGGCTAAGGAACTCACTATATTCTGAGAGTGAAGGGTAATTTCGCAAAATTAATGAAACTCCAAACTCATTATAATCCTTTGGTTCATTCAAGAGTAAAATAAGCTGCAAATATAAGACACTGAGAATGAAAAAGCACTATATATGTTATCTGTGGATATACACATAAATCATACTGTCTCCGGCATTTGTTTGTTTGTTTCTTTGAGAAGTGGGATAGACATAGGTTAACTGAATCCCTTTAGAAGCATTCAAAATAGCATCTTTTTTTTAAAGCACACTCTCTGTAAGTGAAAAGAGACATTGTCTTGCAGAAAAGAAAGTTTCTGTTAAGATGCAACTATGGGCTTTTCTACATGTTTCTATAGACAGTTCAGGCTTCTTTTGACATCATTTTTAATAAACAGCAATACAATCCTGGATCACTTGAGTAAATGAATGCATTTGCAACATTCATTTGGCACCATGTTCTCTTGATGATTATGGCATTTGATATGTTCTTTTTTGCCCTCTTTGTCAGCCTGGTTCTTCATGTCAATCTATAGTCTTTTATGTGGTTAACTTGACAGATGCAGGAAATCGCTGCCAAGCTTTGAAATGAATTTTTTCAGCAGTGGCATCTGGGTATCAGATGGTCCTTTTGGCTGGCCTCTTGTCTTGCTGCATGTTGGTTTTAGTGGGGTCTGGTGTAGCATCACCTGTTGCTATGCTCCCTTTTCCTCCCATATGTCCATTTCCCGTGATTCATAGATGATTGTGAGAATAAAAACTCCGTTTCTGTCTTTATTTGAGAAAAAAAATCTACAGAAATATGTTAGAAGGTTCAGAGTTCTCTCTCTGACAAAAGGATACTTCCCTTTGGCTGGCATGCCTATCAGCTAATATCTTGGTTACAAGGACTGAATTTTTAAAGGCATTGTAAATGAAAGGCAAGAAGAGGGATGCTGATTAATTAGCAAAAGGGCCAGTACTGCTTTATTTCCTTTGGTTTGCGTTAAATCAAGATGCCTTTATTGTTGTACAGCGTAATCACAGGGAAGTTGTTTTATTATGTTTGTATATAACAAAGCCATCTTTCTAAATTTTAACAGGAAATTATCCCCTCTGAACGATTATTTTGTCTAGTTCTAGAAATCCCATTGTATTATATTTAGAAAACACCCAGCAAAAGCTACAGGAAATCACTATCATGAGGAAAACTTTCTTCATCGTAGATTATAAATCCTAGGGAACATAGAGCCTGAGAAGGTTCTGCTTATGCTTTAGCACAAGCTCTACTTAGTCTGTGTCCTCTGTCATCTTCTCATGTTCATTTCATGACCGCCAACCTCATACAGTTTCTGTTCTTGCTCGGCAGTACCACAGTTTCACAGCAGTGCCTGAGGACATTCACTTTTTACTCCCTGGAGCCAGGAGTTAAAGAAGTTATGTCTTTTACTGTTTTAGATCTTTCTCATTACAGAGTGCTTTGGACAAAACACTGCTGTAATGAGTCATGGCATTGCCTTTTAAAAGGATCAAAATTTGCAACCTGTGCTCTGGAGGAACCACATCTTCCTGTCTTCCACAATGTTTGTAAAAGATCCAGGGGATCGTATTATGGCCATGGCAAATCTTCCTATGCCTTCTTGGCTTTGCACATGCCAGGATAGGTCTCTTTCCATTCCTCAGCTCCTGTTAATAAAAATCTTTCCTGAGGTATTTGCAAAGAAATTTTCAGTCATACTCATGGGGGAAGTTGAGTCTTGACATTTTAGTGAAGTGTAGCATTGCCACAAGTAAACTGGCTGAGGGAGGGTGTGACTGAGTTGGTGACAACATAGGAGGAAAATCTCATTAGCTCCATATTTCCCATTTTTCTTTTATTCTCTCTTGTACTCTTAGCAGGAATACCAGAAGATAAAGGAAGTATAATGACTTTAACACTCTTTTTCTTAATAAGAAAGCAATTAATAAACACAGAGAAAATAATACCATGACAAGTGGTAATAAATGTCCAGAAAATTTATACTTCAGCTTTTGTAATAACTTCTAAGAGCATATAATTTGATAGAACTACATCTAAAAAGGTGAAAACTATTCTTCTAAGGACTTGGCTCTTTCTTTCTTTCTTTCTTTTTTATATTTTAGGGAAGGGTCTATAGGGTGTTCAGGGTCTCACTACTAGATCAGACTCGTACTAATCTACCTGTTTATAGCCTCCCAAGAGCTGGGATTACAGGCACTCTGCCATGCCCAGTCTCAGTTGCCCTCTCAGCGTGCCCCAGGGTCGGGGTCAAATATCCAGCCCCTGTGCCTGCTTGCAGGCACTTTAATCTGCTGAGCTATTTGGCTGGCCCTGACTTGGCCATTTCTGCCCAGGACCATACCAAATGGTCTATTTATTGCATTTTTTTTTGCCTCCCTGCCACAGGGGTCCATTTATTTTAGAATTATGATTACTAAATTTAATTCTATGTTTCCATGATATATATTTCCTTTATAAAAAGTCAATCTGTAACTTTTTTGATTGCTTATTATGTTAATGATTTTCAAAACAGCTATGGGAGATATAAGAAATTATATGGTAACTTATCTGTTCCTCAGAAACATACTGTTTTACTGAAGAGCCTTGACAGAGAATGAGAAGAAAAGAAAAATTCAAGTTTTAGAATATACTAAGACCGAGTATTTGCTGGGTGCTTGTTATATAGCAGATGTTACTCTAAATGATTGGCAGAATTAAGCAATTTCTTTCTTTCTCACAATATACCAATGTGATACCTTCTAGTCTCATACTTACTATTTTTCAGATAAGACAAAAGAGGCCAACGAGGGAAAGTGATTTACTCAAGGTAGCCGCTGGGTCAGTATTTGATCCTAGTAGTCTGTGTCCAAGGACCTGTAATCTCAGCTGCTTCATTACACTGCCTCTCATAATGTGGTAGTTTTTTAATTAAAAATAAGAATTGACACATAAAATAAGATACTTTTTTATAAGAGGTTTTACATCTTTAATCCCTACAGGGGATGTTGGGAAAGGGAGGTGGTGTTCATACCGCCTTTGAGTTCCATCTCCGAGATCTCACCTCATCACCCTATGTAGAGAGCAGATCCATACATGCACATTGTGTCAGGCTTTCCTTACATTTCTTGCCCGCTCTGAGAAAGCACTTAAACTTGCAGCACCTGGAGATTAGTGACATTGGGGTAGAATTGCAGATGGAATGAGTGATACTGGAATAGAATTATAGAGGAGATAGAACAATGCAAAAATTATGATTTTTAAGGAGCAGCTGAATGATTCTAGTGCTGAAAGGGAAACAAATAAGAACAAGATCACACTATGTTGAGATAAAAATGAATATAGATGAGTCGTTAGACTCTATGTTAGTCTTCTCAATAAAAAGTTGAGAGAAACCCATTGAGAGAAAAAAGGACAATTGCAAACCATGTGTGAAAGCTTATATGTGGGTGCTGTTGGGCACTGTCAGGAAGTGGTTGCTGCTTGCCAGTAGGCCGTCCTTAGTACTGCTGTTGACATGGTTCCTTTTCTTTGTTTTGTTTTTTTAACAGAAAGGTTGTGGGTACCATCTGGACCTCTTGATGGTGGCTGTCATGCTCGGGGTGTGCTCCATCATGGGCCTGCCGTGGTTTGTGGCTGCCACGGTCCTCTCCATCACTCATGTCAACAGCCTGAAACTGGAATCAGAATGTTCAGCTCCAGGAGAACAGCCCAAATTTCTTGGCATTCGGGAACAAAGGGTTACTGGGCTTATGATTTTTATTCTTATGGGTTCATCAGTCTTTATGACTAGTATTCTGAAGGTAATGAGAGATGCATGTATGAGTTTGAGACAAGGCAGACTATATATATTTAAAATTTTCAGTTTAGTTTAAGACGTACATTTGTAAGTGAAGTATATCATGTGACAAGTGGTGGATTTCTTTAGCATATTTATGGAATTACTGTTAACCTGAGGGACCAGGAGTTATATTCTCCAGTTAGAACATACCTAAAAGTTTGCCCTGGCAAAATAAAATTTGATGTGTAATTTGTTATAATTTTGAAATGATGGTCAAGTTATGGAAATCATTTACTATTTGAAAACCAACTTGTGACCCAAAGTCACTTATAGACCTAACAAAATTAAGGTTTCTATTTTCTTGTCAGTGGACAGATATATTAGCAATTAATATTAACTAGTAGAGGTATAGACATATTATATATTTAAATTCTGTTTCATATTGTCTGTACATATTTTTATATTTTAAATGCTCTGTAAAACTTAACTTACATCATCATTTCATATACTTATTTTTTCATATTTAAGATAATTGAATCCATTTTGAAGAATATTAAAGACTGATCATTTTATCATGTAATTTTGGCAGGTGTTTCCAAGGTGTGCTAATTTTTATAGCTTATTTTAATTATTTATAATTTGAATTTTTAATTACATAATCAATAAGTAATACTTTATTTGCCTCTAATCACTGAAACAATTACATCTTCAGGAATTTATTTCTATGCTATATAAGTAATTATTAATACACAATGAGGGTGAGATGTTTAAAAAAGACAATTCTGACAGTTTACTTTTTACAAATATTTGTTAGATATTTTACAAATACCTGACAAAATGCAGGACAGGACCAAATTTTAATACAAATTTAATTCTTTATCTTTAAATCAAACATTTTATCATTGTGAAATAAAAAGAAAATTGTCTTTTTTTTTTTTTTTTTTGGTGGGACCAGGGATTGAATCAGGATCTTGCACTCGCCAGAGAAGCACTTATTCCACTGAGCCATCTTCCCAGCGCCACAAATTGTCTTTAAAGTGGCATAGTAATAGTATTTATTGTGCAGCTGGGTGTGGTGGTACATACAAGTGTGGTGGTAATCCCAGCACTTAGATGACTGGGGAAGGAGAATTGCAGTGAGCTTGAGGCCAGCCTGAGCATGTAGTAAGTTCAAGGCCAGACTGAACTATGTAATGAGACCTTATCTCAAAAAAAAAAAAAAAAAAAAAGATTATTGTAGCACAGCAATAGTTAGTATTACTGTTTACTATGTATTGTGGGGTTTTAAAAAATAGGTTTTGACCTAATAAGTACTTATCACAGCCTTATCATTGTCATATCATTTTAGAGATTGAGACACTAAGCCACAGAAATCTTAAGTAACTTACCAAAAGTTTCAAAGCTAACAAACACTAGAGGTAGAATTTGAACTCATGTATTCTGGTTTGTACTATACTGCTTCTAAAATATTATTTCCCCAAGTTTGTTCTTGGGGAATGCAAAATAGCATGACAACATATTGGAAATAATGTGTCCTTTTTCTTTAATTACTCTGACAGTTTATTCCTATGCCAGTGCTATATGGAGTGTTTCTTTACATGGGTGCTTCATCTCTAAAGGGAATTCAGGTAAATTACTTAGATATAGTATTAGTTTTTTATTGCTTCCTAAAAAAGTTACCATGTGATTAAGCATCATAAAACAACAAACTTTTATTATCTCATTGGTTCTGGGGGACATGAATTTGTGAATAGATTAACTGGGTTCTTCTGGTTTAAGAGATCTCAGATTGCTGTGAGGGTCACAGTAGCTGAAGGCTGGAAGAGCTACTTCAAGATAGCTTGTGAAGAACAGGCACAGTTTATCTATGGTTGTTGACAGGAAGCTTCATCTTGGGGGGTGTTTATTTTTGCCTCCAGGGGCTCTCTGTAGGACAGTTGTGTGTGCTTACAGCATAGAAACTATGGAGAAGCTGTTCCTTTTTATTCACTCTCTACAATTGCAGGCGGGCATGGTAAGTCCACTTTCTATTTATTAGAAGTAAGTCACTACATTCAACTTGTGCAAAAGGGAGGGAAATTAGACTTCATCTCTTAAACAGAGAGATTCAGATAATTTACAGTTGTATTTTCAAACTTCCATATACATTTTAAGTCATAGCAGAGGCTATTGGCAAAGCTTTCCTTCTTATTCTTTTTCAATGCTTTGCTGGACACAATAGTAGTTTCCCTTCAAAATTCATATCCTGCAGTCTCTGAATATGACCTTGGTAGGAAAGAGGGTCTTTGACTTAAAATTAGATATCTAATTTATCTTCAAAGACCTCAGTTAAGTAGGTCATAAATTGATTAACTTGAGTCCTTTGCTGCAAAGAAGAAACACACTGAGACACTGGGCAGAGGCCAGGTGAGGATGTAGAAGACTGCAGTCTTGGGCCCTTAAGCCAAGCATGCCAGGAGTCTCCAGGGCCTGGGGAAGGGAAAGAAGTTTTCTAGGGCACTAAGAAAGGTGTGGCAACTGATTATTGAAGTCCCAGAAAACTGATACAGATTTCTATTTAAATTTGTCTTTGACTAATCTATTTCATAACTTAGTATTATTTAGCCAAACACTTTAATTTTCTGGAAAGAGACTAACTTTGAGGATTTTTTATTGCATAATTTTTTGTCAACTAAAAGGAGAATCTAAATAACAGCTTTTTCTATGAAATAGCTAGTCTCATTGCTATTCAAAACATATAGGAGAATAGTCACTTGGCTGAAAAAAAGGCAGCACAGTGTCTCTGTTCCAAAGCGAGCCACCTACTGACTTCTGAATTTGGAAGATCGGACAGTGCTGGATATCAGAACTGAAGCAAAACTTTAATACAAAGTCATGGCTTTGTTTATCTCAATACTGAGTAAAATTAATTTGGGAGAATGGGGTGGTTGAGACTTTCATGTACTTAAATTTTACTTAAGATTTCATTTATTCATTTAAGACTTCATGTATAAAAAGTATCTTTTGATAGAATTGGTTTGGCAAGGCATACAGGGAGAATTACTGATGAAGTTTTTATTTATTTGTTTTACTGAGGGTTTTTTTTTGCTTTGTTTTTTGCCTTTGGCAACAGTTCCATGAGTACTAATTTCATCTGTAAGTGAAGAGTATTTATTATTAGGCCCCAGGCTCACACAAATACAGCAACAGAAGTTTAAGAACAAAGAAAAGATCATTTTGATAAGTTCCAACAGATTTTTCCCCCAATTACACTCACATGATTTTATACTTAAGTGGTTTAGGATTAAATAAGCATGTCAAATTTTGGAATTATTTAGGGTTCAACTTCTGCAAATGAAAATTAAAGAAAATATTACCCAAAGCCCACACATTAAATATAATGAGCTTTAAATAACACAAATGGAACAGTAAACTCAGGCACATGCTAAACGTTTTCATGCTGAGAAACAGATCAGTAAAAATCTAAGTAAGCCCAAGGTTAGAAGTCAAAATTCCTATTGGGAAGTATAACTAACTGGGTATGGCAATAGGATAGTAATACTGTGGCATGATAAAAGCCAAATGTAAAACTGAGTATATATTTGTCATGATTATTATTAATGGATTAATGATAATTATATTGGTAAATAAGTATCTATGCTCAAAGCTGAAGGAATCTATAGATTACCTGACTGTTTGGCAACATTAAGAAACTTACTATGTAGGCTTCTCACTGTGAAACATGGCAGAGAAAACAGATCACAATGTTCTCGTGAATGCTGTTTCTGTATTCGGATATATAACCACATCTATATTCATTCCAACACTTTAGGAATCCAAAGTAGAGCAAATGTGCCATTTAAACAATAACAATCGAAGCACCCACACACTGAAGTATGCTTATGCAATAACATAGCTTCCTAAATGGAGAAATGGTAGCTGGGGAAAATTTTGTTCTGTAGAAATGGAAATATTCAGTTGTAAGCCAAAGAATTTTATTTTATTTCTTTCCTATTCTTCCCTCCACCATGCACCAAGTTTTATGATTTCTAACTTAAAGAATTACATATCTAGGAAATATAAATAAAAAGACCTGATGATGAGCTTGTGAATAGCACGGAGAGGGAGATGAACGGGGATGAATTCATCATTTCATACTACTCTACACATTAGGTTTCAATAAATGTTTTTGGAAGGTAAAAATGCATATGAGCACGTGAATAACAGTGCCTGAATTATGATTCTGGCTAAGCAATGAAGGAAAGAAGCTGTAAGCCAGAGAATACAGAAAGAAAGATAGCTTAAGTTGCTTTCAGTATTCTTGGTATATATACAAAAAAGCTTGGGTAAACCAGAATGTTTTGACCCAGTGGTTTTACTCTAGCCCATTGTCCCAATGCATATGACTTTAAAAATATTTGATAAAGATTATGTACAGTTTTCCTGTTAGTTAAGAAATATTAATTTAATATTACTTTTTTGTAAATTAATACAGTATGTAGAAATGGTATGGAATAGAACAATGACTTAAGTGAATGTAAATAATTGCCTCCGACTGGAAAGGATGAAAAATGCAAAAATTGGCTTTAGAAAAATTAAAAAACATGACCCATATAAGATAAAACTAATATACACTACAATTTCTTAATAAGTAAATTGTGATTGAAAATTTAAGCTTTGTGAAAATTTAATTTATAAAATTTAAACTGAGAAAACTTGGTTTGCTTGATTTAAAAGAGCTCAAAGTCAAAGTTAAAAAAGTATTCTACAGTTACAAAGTAATTGTACTATCTTTAAAGCAAAATTGAAACAGAATTTTTTTTTTTTTGTGGAACTGGGGGTTGAATTCAGGCCCTTGTGCTTGCCAGGGAAGTGCTTATTCTACTGAGCTATTTCCCTGGCCCTGAAACAGAAATAATATTAATAAAATATGATGGATAACATATAAATGGTTTGAAAGCGTAAGATAAGAAATTAATCTAGAAGTTTAGCTGAATTAATCAAGCCTTCTTGGAAAACATTTTATCAACAAAAGTTTATATAGGTTATATAAATCTTTATGGTGGAGGTGTTTTTGTTCACCAACTGTGTGTGATAGTGTGTGCCTATAATTCTAGTACTTGGGAGGACAAGTCTAGAGGGTTACTGTGAGTTTGAGGTCAGTCTGGGCTGTATAGTGAGCTAAAGACCATCCTGCATTCTAATGTGAGATTTTTTTCTCAAAAACAAAACAAAATAAACAAAAAAGACATTTGCATTGGTAAAGACAACATCAAAATCTTTTTTGGAGATCAAAGTGGCAACACTCTAGACATCAGAGTTCTAATAAAGAGTTCAAGACATACTACACAGAAAGTGGAAATGACTGGAACTCCAGGAGAGAATAAGGGAGGGAACCAAACCTAGAAGTTACCAGGGACTATGTAAAGGGGAAATCTGGGAGGAATGAACCGTTCCAAGAGAGAAGAGGGCAGAGCGGAGGAATTCAGGAAGCACAATGTTTGTGGAGTAAAAGAACAAGATTATAATGCGATGATGAAAAAGAGGATGGTATTTTGCTTTTAAGCATTCTTCTCTCCATTATTTAGCATTGGCTTACTATCTTTAAATTCTTTCTAAACTACAACTTGTCTCCATATTCAAGAAAACAAAAATTATTAGACTGAAATGTAGCACTTCATTATGAGTGCATCAATCCTATTGTCCCGGTACTCAATTATCAAATAAGTCAATATAAGTCAAATTTTGAACCTTGTTTTATTCTGATTATTGTCTTATTCTTTGATGTAATTTAGTCTGTTTAATGTTTTAGCTGTTTGATAGAATAAAGCTCTTCTGGATGCCTGCAAAACATCAACCAGATTTCATATACCTAAGGCATGTACCACTCCGAAAAGTCCACCTCTTCACTGTAATTCAGATGAGTTGCCTTGGCCTTTTGTGGATAATAAAAGTTTCAAGAGCTGCTATTGTTTTTCCTATGATGGTATGAAACTTCTTCCAACTCTATTTCTCTTCCTCTGATTTTAAAACCTCTTTGAAAATATGTGAACTAAAATTGAAACAATTGAGTCATTTATTGGAAACCCTAATATAAACTTTGCCTTCAAAACTCTTTACTAACACAGGATTTGAGAACACCATGGATTTCACTGATTCATATTAGTTTTATTTGCCGTTTTAAATGTTTGTAGTAGTTTGAGTTAATTGAAGCTGGATGAAAAAGTGTATAATTTCAGAACTTAACACTAAATGTTCACTAACAACTACTTCAAAAATTAGGGAGATTTTAAAATAAAATTTATGTTTCAAGTAGTTGGAAAAATTATAATGAGTTTGAGAAACTATAAGTAATTGTTAAAATGATCAGCCTAGATGATAATCTTCTAAGACTATTTTTTTAAGAATTTTATTGATAAACAAATAGCAATAAGACAGTTTCAAATCAAATCGCTAGGACAGATTC
>NDGN011336261.1:0-17416 GCA_002564285.1 Tympanoctomys barrerae | reverse complement strand
CAGTGGAATAAGTGCTTCCCTGGCAAGCACAAGGGCCTGAGTTCAATCCCTGGTTCTGACAAATAAATAAATAAATAAATAAATAAATAAAGTTGTATTGCTGTGTGTTTCTAAGACAATATCAATTTGTTTCCCTCATTCCACAGCTCCAGTTATTTCATGGTAGTATGGTATCTAGACAAAAATATTTGTCTTCAGAGATTATCAACCTTTAGGGAGAATGTTGACGTTGGATGATTCCTGCCAAAGTGAACTATGTGGGTATTGGTGTCTGGGCAAGCCAAGAAGTCTATTTAAAGGCATAGAGATATCGTTATCAGCACTATCCTGTATACTTAGAAATCTGATAAGTGATTAGACTGCCATTTGTGGTCTTTCCTACCACGGCACAAAAAGGATGAGGAAACAGAAGAATTTTGTTTTCATTCTTGAGCCTTATCCAAGGCTTTTTCCTAGTAAAAGTTGAAATGGCAGGAGATAACAGAAAAGTTATATAGTAAAAGAAAACATGTGAAATAAAAAAGTAGCCTATGTTTATAATTATTTATCTTAGAAATCTACTTGTCCCTTTTCTAATTGCTAGATTAGTGTTTCAAAAAAATAAATAAACCCTTATGTTATTAAACCAAAAAATGTTTGTATGTGTGAGTTTATATGTGCAGCTTTATTAAAGGCAAGTTCAATACAAATTTAATTCTAAAGAGTCATCTTATTAAAAGAAGGGATATTGGCTTTAGTGTAGGTTTTAAACCAATTAAATTGTATGTCTGAATGAGAAGCCATTACTGTCATGCTACTATAAAACAAGAAATGATCATAATTCCTTAGACTGAAATTATGGGAACATATAGGTAGACTTGGATTTTTGATCAGGACATGCCTGCACTACACGATGGTCAGGTGCCTTGTGGGGCACTGGTGCATGTACCTAATATATGGTTTCTCATCTCCTTTCCCATCTGTCTCAGTTACTCTTCTCTCATTGCTGAGACAAATATCTGACACACAAAATGAAGGAAGGAAAGGTTGATTTAGCTCATGTTACCGGAGGTTTCAGTCCATACTCAGCTGGCACATGGCGGAGGGCAACAGTTCATGGCGGCAGAAAGCAGCAAAACAGCAAGAACAAAAGAGAGGAGTAACAGCAACAAGGGCAACAGAGAGCGAGTCTGTCTCTCTCTCTCATGTTGCATTCAGGCTATCCGCACAAGGCTGTGTATAGCACTCACACCCCTAATCCCAGCAGTACTCAGACCCATAATCTCAGCCTTGAATCTTGAATTAATCACAAACTGTGCCTCAATGAGTGCCTGAGGCTTTGGGGGAACAAATACACATAAACCATAACACTATCCCACCTTTCTCCTCCCCTTATCTCTTGATCTCCCTCCCTTTTGAGAAAGTTCTGTCTTCTTTACTTGCTATTGTCTGTCTTTTATTTTTGAAAGCAATAAACAAAGTAACTTTTGTCTATCTGACTGTGTCTGTAACCAATCACTGACCATGTGATTTTGTTCTTATTTTTAATGAAAAAGCAATGATGACCTTTATTTATAATGCAATTGTAATGTTTGACTACCTAGTTCAAAACCATTAGGAGAATTTTACTTCCCTTGATTTATTTGAAACTTAAATACTTCCTTTGCACAAAAATCTGGCATAGTCTGGATAGTGTATTCAATAGCACCTCATCACCAAGTCCATAGTGAGTTTTAGCTTTGTGATGGTTAATCTTCATTGTCAACTTGATTGGCTTGAGAGATTCCTGGGAGATCAGGAAAGTTCACTTCTGGGTGTTTAGGGCTGTACCAAGGGAGTATAACCATGGAGAACGTGTTTGGTCACTGTCTCTTTCCTGTCCGATACTGGATCTCTGAAGTGCTTCCATGTTGTCGTGAACTAGGCAGCTTTATTCTGCTGCCTTCCTGCCATAATACATCTGTCCTGGAGTCAGCTGACCACTGATGGAAACCTCTGAAACTCTGAGACAAGCTGAGCCGACTCCTTTCCACTCTTTTTGTCAGATATTTTGTGCAAGCAAGGAAAAAGCTGTCCGTGTCATCTGCGCATCCCCAGTATTTATATTACTTTTCTGATATAAGGACCTTTTAAAACATATGTTTTGAAAAAATTAAAATACATGCTATTTTCCTTCTCGAAGTATCCATGCAAGAAATTTTCTGTTGTTCAGTTCCAAGCTTCTGCTCTAATACTGATACATTAAGTCAGTTAAAGACGCATTATCCTAGGATTCAAATTAGAGATAAAAAGGCCAAGAATAATGTGAATTATTTAAATAGTTTACAAAGCCCTAAAAGATTCAGTGAAGTTATACTTTTTTTTTGCCCCTCTTCACAATCTGTGCTGTTTGGAAGCAATTTTGGTGATTTCATTTGGGTGTTGGGGTCTAATTCTAATACCAGTCGTAAGAATGAAGACATGTATTAAGCTCTAGGGAAGCTTCCGCGTCCACAGAGCCGAGAAAAAGGTAAGGATTTTATTTTGAGTTTCACATGTGCTAGGGTTTCAAATGAAAGGAAACTGAAGGCGAGATGCACTGGGCATGACATTCGTGGACTAAGACCAATATAAAGCTGGCGATAACTGCCTCTGGTGGGAGCTACCGCCAGCCCTTCTGCAAGAGAGGCTGATGTTCCTCTGCCTCTGCTCTCAACAGGGATCAAAGCAGTGATGTTTCATTTAACCATTTTGCAGACCTGAATTTTAAAATAAAGGCTCATCTAGCTTTCCTGTTTACTTGTCAAGACTACTTTAAGGACCTTTTCTGTTTTCTTGACTCAAAATCTTGTTTTTCTCCTGCATTTCTTTGAGTCTGAAAATTAACATTTCTAACAGCAAATGGTTGCATCAAATTTGACTGATTAGATCTTTAAACAGTCAAACATTATTTAACAGTGTATTGTCAAAGTGTAATACAGTGTAAAATTGGTACAGAGCCTACCATGTAAATATCCACACACTTCAGCAGTTCTTCCTATTAATAAGTGTCTGGAGGTTACTGGTTACCACAGTGAGCACCTGCAGTGACTTTCCAGGCCAAAGATGTATCCATCTCATGTTGTCTCAGTAAATTTATTATTAAAATATACAAGTCCTTCTTTCCCTGGTGTTTACTTTTTTTGTATATTATTTACTTAATTTAAACTTAAAGTCTAACTCAAATTATGTAGTTTTAGCATAAATTTAAGTTTGCTTTATTATGTAATTTATTTTATTTTTATTTGACATTGAGTATAGACATAACAAAAACAAATTGCAGATGCAAGAACAGAAACAGGTAACATACAACAATACATGTAACAGATTTCAGTAGTTTTTATTTTACCTACGTTTATTGTCAAATCTATTGCTCAGATTAACACATATGGTTATGAAACATTGGACAAAGAACTGAGTAATAAAATGCTTGCTTTCAATAAACCTCAATTAGCTGTCTTCTTCAATTTTTAATTTTTTTGTAAATTTTTATTGAAGAGAAAATAATAATAATTCACAAGACATTAGTAACTGTACACATTAGAAGACCAAGATGGGAGGTATTCTACCATGGTTTTTGTATCACATATTGCTGTCCTTGATATAGTTGCTTAGAATTCAGATATCAGCATACAGAATTAGTCAAAGTGAAAATTCTGAGACTGGGCATGATGGTGTGTAACTAATCTCAGCACTTGAGAGGCTGTAAACAGGAGGATCACTACGAGTCCAATCTATGCAGTGAGAACTTGTACTCCCTGTACACTCTGTCCTAAATACAAAAAAAAAATTAAAAAGTGAAAATTCTAAATGTTAACAGAGATTTTCAAAAACTGATGGAAATTATTAATATAATCATCTCAGCCATCTTATATATGTACTTGCTTGATTTCTCCCCTTTTCTTTCTCCCACACTTTCTCCTGTCCCTCATCTTCATTGTTTAATCTTTATGGCCAGTATATATATATATTGATTTCCATTGATTTCCATAATTGATTTCCATAATGATTGTACCAGTCTATGTTTGCCACAATAGTAGAGCAGGGTTCCCTTTTTTCCGCAGTCTCTCTAGCAATTTTTATTAGTTGATTTATGATAGTTATTCTTTCTGAGGTGAGATGGTATGTCAACGTTGTTTTAATTTGCATTTCTCAAATAATCAGTGCTGGTGAACATTTTTTCATAAATTTATTTGCTATTTGTATTTCTTCCTCGGATAAGTGAGTATTCATCTCAGACACCCAATTTTGGATTAGGTCTTTATATTTTGGGGCCTGATTTATTCTTTATATATTCTAGATAGAAGTCCTTTGTCTGAGAGATAGTTACTTAAATTTTTTTTCCCAATTTGAGAGTTGTCTTTTCACTCTGTTGGTGATTTCTTTTGGCATGCAGAAACTTCTTAATAAGATGAGGTCCCCATTGTTGATTTTTTGAAGTATATTCTGTGCAGTTTGCTTTTTGTTCATGAACTAACCGGCTACCCCATATCTTCAAGATTCCCTTCTACTTTCTCCTCTAGTAGATTTAGTGTTTTTGTTCTAATATTTAAACCATTAGTCCATTTTGACTTTAGTTTAGTGCATGTTGATAGACACGGATCTAGTTATAGTTTTCAGCCTATGGAGAGCCAATTTTTTGCAGCACCATTTGTTAAAAAGGATATCTTTCTTCTAGTGAATATGTTTGGCTTCTTTGTCAATGATAAGGTGGATGAATGTATTTGTAGTTGTATCTTCATCTTCTGATATGTTCCATTGAGCCCCAGACATGTTTTTTTTTTTTTTTGCCAGTGCCATTCTGAATTTATTACAGTAGCTTTGAAGTATAATTTCAATTCAGGGATTGTAATGTCTCCTGTTGATTTGTTTTTCAGTACTGAGGATCGAACATAGGACCTTGCCATTGCCAGGCAGATGCTTATGCCACTGATCTGTATCCCCAGCCCTTTGTTGATTTATTTATCTTTATCTTTGAGGTGGTTTTTCTGACACTTATTTAGACCTAAAACTTAAATTACTGTACATTATAAATTGAAATTAAGAAAGACATGTTTTCTTTCACATGTACGCAACAGTAATTAGAAACACCAAAACAATACCCAGGATTTGGAGGCAGATTTATTTATGTCAATGGGCACGACTGGATTCATTCCCAGACTATCAGGCCTTGATCTCTCATGGTGTAGGGCTTATATGAGATAAGCAAACAGGCAGTACAGAAGCAGAATGGTTGGTCAGTTTGGGATTGGCTTATATGATGTGCATCCCAGGGACTAACAGTGCATCACAGTGACCAGCTATTTCAAAGAGAGTAAAGCGACTAAAACTGGAACAAGAACTATTACCCGGACAACTAAGAAACTGAAATATACTTGTGGAGTTTGGTGGTGGTAGGGATTTTCTGTTACATGTCTAATGTGTTATAAGTTATGCATTGTTTATTAAATATATGTAATAAAATAATGCTATATGAATCCTGAATGCTGTAAAACTTTGATATTTGATCCTTTTATGTCAAAAAAGATATTCTCTCTCAAAGTGCATTGAAATTGATGTGTCTGGTATAATCTGCACAAAAAGGCCTTTAGAAAAGAAAGTATCTTCCAGAACTTGAACTACTGTATTTTGGGTTAATATCAGCAAGTTATTAAAGAAAATATCTCAGATCATTTTAGATGCTACAAGAATCCAAGAGAACTGGGTATAATAATTTGTCCTCTGTAACAGCTGTCTCTACCTGTCTGTTACATTTAACTGCATATTTTGTTATTGTGTACTAGAAATTCTTGTCTCTGTTATAATTCTATTAATGCTTGCCTCCTCTGTTAATATCTCCAGTGGTCATAATTCACATACTGATATTGTTATTGCCAGCTGAGCTAGGTAGAAACATGATAGGCAGTGAGACAAGGCCAGGCCTTCAGCAGGAGTCAGTATAAAAGGCCAGATTCCTCACAACTGGGAGAGAGGCAGACACTCCATCTGTGAGCCAAATCTCAAGACAAAAGATCAAACAAATGCATCCTGCCCTAAGTGTAAACACCAGGGATAGATATTCTCATTAGGTCTGTATCACATAGAAAAAGCCAGAAAGAGTCACTAACTCAGCCATCTACAGGAAAAGACCCTGTTCTATATTCTTGCTCACTTGTTACTGTGACTTCCTTCTCCATTTGGTCCTGCATTTAATCAATTTTACCTGAGAAATTGTGCTTGTAATCTTATTGGTTGACTATAGTTTTGTCCTACCTCATGTCCACCCACTGCATTCCCATTTTTTCCACCTTAGGCCCAATTACCTCACCATTTCGCTCTATAAATATCCCTAGAATAGGCAGCTTCCAGGGCAACCCCTCAAGTCCCCTTCTGTCCTTCTTGCTAAAGGAGCTTTCTTTCTCCCAGTAAATGTACTGTGCTCTGAACAACTGTTGTTCCTAAAATTCATTCTTCTGTTTTAGAGAGCACGAAGTCAAGGAATCTTCCAAATTGTGAGTTTTATTCCCCTTTGTTAATATAATATTCCAAATTTTTCTTAGATAAGTTATTTTTGGACTTTCACAGCATATATTTTCTTAGAAATAATGTGTAGATACAGATAGCTACATTTCAATCACATTCTCCAAAAGCTTTACATTAAGTTTATGCCAAGTTGGATTTATAAATCAACATTTGCTCTTGGCCTAAAATTTCCTATACACAAAATGTTTTTATGTACTCTTTGTAGGCCACCCAAAAGTATTTTTCCTTTAGAACATTGTGATTTTTATCATTTGTTGTCACATTTGATTTACTGATTTAGAAATAGAAGTTATGAATATCAAAGTAGAAACTTTGTTTGTTGTGCTGCTTTGCTGGGAGACAGGATTTTCTTCAGGAAAGGTTATGATTAGGCTACACCTTACTTTGTTTTTCTCCATCTCTTAGCAGGAAATTTAACCTGTCTTTGAGGCCTGTCAAATAAACACAAGCACACTTTACAAAGTTTTTTTCAATTTAAAGGTCATTTTGGCTGTTCAATCCATGTCCTACTGTATATTTCTATTGCAAAAATAAGCTAAGAATATTATCAATAGCATTTTTAAAATTTGCAAGTACACAAATTTTTTATACAAATTACAAAAGTTCTAAATGATAGCAATGAAATACTGAAATGAAAATATTTCAAAGAAATCCTCCTTTGTAGTCTTTATGTTTTACTACAATCTACTCTATTGCATTTTGCAAAGGCTGAATTAAGTCCACTTTCTAAATTAGCACAATTACCATATTTGTTGATTAAATCTTGTTTGTATTTTAAACAACTAAGCCTTTATTTTATATCATATTAGACTTGAACTGAAGCCAATTATGGGAAAATGTTGAAAAGATTTTTATGTGTATTGTAAAATACTGTGAAAAATCTAGTAAACCTTGTAAATTCAAATGCATTATTGTATAACAGGTTCCAAAATCTGTAAAAAAAAAATCAACATAATTGTTTCACAGAAGGAAAATCTGTAATTGAAAATAAAGGTACACAATACAGACCCTATTAGCTAATGTCTGCTTTCTAGTGATCAAATAAGATTTAAAGATGAAAATAAACTAATACACTAGCATTTTCAAAAGAATATATTTTTGTGAAAGTCCAGTCTAAAAATTTAAAGCATAAATGTATAAATGTGTAGTGCATATATATTTAACTAATTTTTAAAATGTCTGAAGGAAAGACGTGCCACTTGGAAAGATACATCTAATTTTTCCATCCCGTAACCCCTCAATTTTGGTCCCTCATCACCTTGATCGCTTTTCTAGGTTCTGATTCTTCAACAACTTTGACAAAGGAGTGACCCATGTACTTTGGCACCTTTTTGGAAGTAATGTGGTGGCCTTGGCCTTTAAATGATATATTATTTTCTGTTGACATTATTATTTTAAAAATATTTTATTTATTTATTTATATATTTGGTACAGGATCTTGCTTCTCAGCTCAGACTCTTAGTGATCCTCCTGTCTCCTTCACCCCAGCACTGGGATTACAGACATACAGCACCATGCAGTTTTAGTGGCCAGCATGGCTATTCTGGGGCCCCAGGGCCTGTGCAGCATGTGGTACAGGGGATTGAACCTGGGTGACTGTTCTTTCTAGGCAGGCTCTTAGCCCACCAAGATATTTCTCCAGCCCTATTGACATTATTTGAAACTCATAAAATGTTTTAAAAATACAGATGATCTTGTGCACCACTTATGACTAAGATATTCTCAATTTGGATATATAAATGTACATGTTATACATATAATTTTTGGTATATACATAAGTAGAGATATAGCTATTTGGAATTTGATACATTTCATGCTCACATGGATATTTTATACTTTAAAAAATGTTAGTGAATTTTACTTTGAATATAATGGCAAGACTCTAAGATACCCCAAACATTTAAATGCATACAAGACCAAAGTAAACATGGCATGATATAAAGGACTCCATAAATCCGTAGAGAAGACTGGGATTTGGAGAAGTTGCCGTGGGCGCACATGAGAACAGTCATATTCTTGTGTCCTGCCACTAGGGCTATCAACAGGACAGTGCTGCAGCTCTTTTTCCCCCAAGTGATCATCACAGCAGCAGTGTGGTGATCTCCACGTGCCTATGCTCACTGGCACACATCAGGGCAGTAGAGCCCTCATCATCTTGTATATTGACATCAGTCCCCCAGGCCAGCAGGCCCCTCAACATGCCTATCTGGCCTGAGCTAATGGCTACCATCTGCCCCATCTGACTGGCTTTGGCATTCATATCCCTGGGGCCAAGAAGTTCTTCTATGACTCCCATGTCCTTCTCCGCCTCCAAGCTGCAAGGGATGCCACAAGAATATCACTGTTCTCATGTGCGCCCACGGCAACTTCTCCAAAGCCCAGTCTTCTGTATGTATTTATGGAGTCCTTTATATCAAGCTGCAATGGGAGTGCAGCCTGCCTTGCTCTGGTGATTCACATGCCCCACCCTGCGTCCAGGACTGGTGTGATGATCTTGAAGTTGGAGTGGAACACGCTGTAGTGGAGGCCCCTGTTGCCACTGACATCAGTCAAGGTGATCTATATTTTATAATTTATACCTTACGTTATTAGGCTATTTTCCATTGTCATTGAACAAGAATGTCATTACTGCAGCACTCATTTTCTGAGGTTGAAGGTATTGATGTACCTACTTATAATGTGATTAAAGAAGTAGCATCAGTAAATCAACTCATCATCATGCTCTAGTTAGGCAGGCAGCCATAATTTAGATTTCCTCAGTTTCAAGATTATGTTGTTCATGGTAACATGGAATTTTGAGTGATGGATGATGTCTAACTTTTGAGCGTGTTCAGGCTTTCTGAATCTGAAAGCCTTGCAGACCCTGCCTTTCACTATTCTCAGCTTGTTCAAGGCTGCAAGAGAGTTCTTTCGTACAATGTCTCTAGTTTGAGTTTTATATATTCTTCTCATAATTAGTTTGTGCAGTTTAGTCTGGGATGCCACAGCCCTGATATCCTCCACTGCCGTGCTCTTCTCAGTGTGCAACATGAAGGGTAGCAGAACAGTAATTATTCCATTATAGGTGCATAGTCATTCAGAATCCATAGGATATTTTTCTTCAAAGTTTCTAAACTTTGCATTTATTTTTTCTTTGTATGGTTAATAAGTACCACACACTGAACAAAATGAAACCACATAAACAATTCTCAGCTCTCATACTTACATAGAAAGGTACTCAACTTTCTATGATAATTTTTCTTTGAATTGATTATAGTAATTTTAGCAACTATTAAGTGATAACTCATCTACATTTACTTCTTGCCTGCAAAGGAAAATTTTCCTTTTTCTCATTTCTTTTGTATTTATTAATATTTCTTTATTAATCATTAGCTAGGAATTAGTAAAATACTAAGTAGTATAGACACTGCTTCGCATTTTGCTTTTTTCATACTTTGCTTTTTAAATTTAGAATAATGCATAGGATAGCTTGGACAATTGCACTGCTGATTTCTGCTGTTCTGGTGAAAGGAGCAGTTAATGCTTACAATTTTCTCTCCTTTTTAATTTTTATAACTTCTTTGACAAATTTTGCATGATTATATCTGGTAATCTGTAAAACTAGCTTCAAGATAGTATGCAATGTAACAAGCATTGCTGAATTTCAATTATTTTATTTCGTGAAATTCTGTATCATTTCTAATGTTTCTTTCACTATCTTCTATTCTCTTAAAAGATAATTTTGAAAAAAAAAAAAAAACAAAAAACAAAAAACAGATCCTGGGAGGTGACTCAGTAGAATAAGACCTTCCTTGGCAAACACAAGGGCCTGAGTTCAATCACTGGTTCCACACACACACACACACAAAAAATATATATATATATTATATATTATATGTAATGTATATATTTATATAAAATATTATATATATTTATATAATATATAAATATATTATATAATTTAATATAAATATAATATATATATATAATTTGGAAGTCATTCCAAATTATAGGAGTCTTCTTTAATTTGATGATTATTGTTGATTTTTATTGGGAAGATGTGCAAAATTACTGCAAATAATCTACGTGGGGATGCATAGATTGGCTGAAAATAATGTTTCATTATAATTTTCTCTCTTCATGCTGTCATAGGCAAATCTGTAGGTAAACTCCTAGGAGTGAGATGTAACTGTGTGAGTGAGAACTCACCTTTGCTATTCCCAAAACCCCATCAATGAGGAGGATCTCATCAACAGATTACATGGTTATCATTTTCAATGTTGCTGTTCCGACAGAAACAGTCCCAGTTAGTTTTAATTCCGAATTCTCTGTTGGCAGTGAGGTTAAACATCTTTCCACAAACAATGTGCAGCAGAACTATGAATGAGCCTTCAGTGAACGCACACATCAGTGATGAATCTCAAAAGCCATACTCTTGAAAGTAACAAAGCAAACATAAGGAGTTCATTCTATATCGTCCCACTGTACAAATCACAAGATGCATCAGAAATAATCTATGCTATTACATGACAAGGTAGCACCTGTCTTCATTGTACTGTGAGTACTCCAAGGGACCTCCGTAGCATTTTTGAGACACTGACCACGCAGTTTCTGGATCTGGAAACCTGTTAAGTCAACACTAGTTAAATCGCGAGGATCTACAGTTGTATGTTTATACATTTGAACTGCACAACGGTAGCATGTACACTTTTCTGAATGTACATTTCAGAAGTATCTGCCAAATCTAAACAGCTTTATTACATGAAAAACATTATTTACCTAACATATTAATTTAAACCAAGTCACCTAAATATGATTGAAATCAGTATAAAAGAAAATCCTTTGTAAAATAGAAAATACATTTGTTATAAATTGGAGGTGCCATGAAACAAAAGTGATTTAAAAAGCACAGCACTATTAAGTCTTTAAGCCAAAGGATGAGCCTTCCTCTACTATAAATTTATCAAACAATTTATTACAGCATTTTATCAAGAACAGCTTTAGGGCCAGCCAGATACCTCAGTGGATTAACGTGCCTATAAGCAGGCACAAATGCCGGGTGGGGGGCGGGGGGGAGGTTTGGATCCCTGGGCCTGCTGTGCTGGCCTCGCCCACAGGGCATACTGAAATGGCAATTGAGACTGGATGTGATGGAACACACCTGTAATCCCAGCTCTTGGGAGGCTGTAAACAGGTGATTACTATGAGTCTGATGTAGTGGTGAGACCCTGAACACCCTGTAACCCTTCCCTAAAATATACAAAAAAAAAGCTTTAAATTGAGAATATTTCATCCTTTTAAAAAATATTTTATTTATTTATTTTTAATTTGGTACAGGGTCTTGCTATGCAGCTCAGACTCCTAGTGTTCCTCTTATCTCAGCCTCCCCAGCACTGGGATTGCAGGTTTGCATCACCACAACTGGTTTCAGTGTCCAGCTCAGTGGTGGTGGGGGGGTGCACAGTATGAGGTGTCAGGTGTCAGACAGGAGTCCCTGCACTCCCCCAGCAAGTGCTTGGACCACCAAGCTATCTCCCCAGACGTGGGACTATTTCTTGAGAAGGCTTGCAATTAAAAATAAAACAAGATGATCACTATTTACTTACCAGTAAGTAAATAGTGAACTTAGGCCCTTGAGCTTGTCAGGCAAGTGCTTATTCTACTGAGCGATCTCCCTGGCCCCTTTCTGCCTTTTGTTGTTGCACGGTTTTACCCCTTTTTGTCAGTCTCAATAAAACCCTGGCTCTTCCAGCCTTTACTGTTCTGCTTCTGTGCCCAGTAGGTGCTGCCAAAAGCTCTTATAGTGAACATTTGACTATGTACCTGACAGCTAATCCTGGACCTGAGCTCCCAAAGGCTACAGGGAATAAATGATCGGTTTCTGAAATGCATGCATCACACTTATTGAGAGTTTGTTTGGACAGAGTTCTCAGTCCTGAATATTTTTAGGCTTTAGTTTTGCTTCCATCTTCCTAGTGTACTGGCCTTAGGAGCAAGAGGAAATTTATACAAAGTGAAGATAAAAAAGAGGTCATGGATAATTCTTAGAATAAAGCCAAAGTAACAGTGGGTAGCTATCTCTTTATGCCCCACTTTGACTCTCTCTATGGAGAAGATCAGATTGTGCTTCTTTGGTGCTGAAACCTGAGTCCAGCAGAGCAGGGTCAACAGCAATTGGCAGTGAAAACTCTGTTATTGGCAACATGCCTGTCAGCATTACTGAGAGAAAAATCAGTCATAGGAAATTACTATTTAAGAGAAAACAGTATTCTCTTTCTTAATCTCAAGTAACTAAGAGAGTGAAGGGAAAGAAAAAAAAATACTGAAAGATCAGGTAACATGGAGAGTTCACAGTCTGAATAACTAAAATTTTCAAAGGTTCCAACAACTCAAAAGGAAAATCAGCATGCCTAAGCCTTTTTATGACTCACATTTTTTGTGAATGAATTACATATTCTAGAAATAGAAAATGCATGGAACATGACTTTCTCCCATATAAAATTTTCAAACTGTGATTTATTATGTTCTGTTCTCCAAATGTAATTGGAAACTATTCCATAATATATCAAAAAACTACATAAATGCAAAGCAAGTTAGAGCTCATTGAAGAAAAATATTATTCCTTATGTAACACATATAACATGACAATTTAAGAAAGAAAAATAGTTAAAAGTATAACATACAGTTAATAAAAGATATTGCTATGATATCAATATATAAAGGTTGTAATACCTAAAATAGATTCAAGATTTCTAACATTTAGATCACTTACCTTTCAAAACCTAAAGTTGTTAGTGGACTTTGTTTTGTATAAACTATAGTCATTGCTCTACTTTAAAAAGAAGATGATCTGTTTTTGTAACATTAAATGTATTGGTTTTGTCCTTTCCATATTACTAAATTTATTAGAACATATTATGTAAGAAATTATTGAAATTTTATAAAAACAGAAAACAAATTAAGCGAACATTTCTTAACATTGCTACCCTGTTTCATTATATAGTGAAAAAAGCTGGTAGAAAGCTATCTATCTGTCTGTCTGTGTCTGTCTGTCTGTCTGTCTAACTGTTTAATCTCTTTATTACCTTTCTGAAGTTTGCTTTCCTGTATATGTCTGGTGCTGAGCATAAAATTCCAGGCTTCCTACAAGCTAAATAGGTGTTCTATTACTTAGCTACCTTCTTGCCTACTCAACTTTCTGCCATCTCATCTCATATACATATATTGTCAAACAACTTTTGAAATACAACAGTACCTAAAATTTCACCATTTCCAAGAGGTGGCCTAATCACGCTTCATGACAGTTCTGTGGAGCATCTGTCTTCTATTTACTAAAATCTAAATACTTTGGAAAGCTGAAGAGAAGATGTTTCACTAACACAAAATATCTGAAAATGGAAAGTATGGTCCTAAACCACATAAGCCTATAAAACTTGAGTTAGCAGTGTGGTAATGTTTTGGCAAGTATGCAAGATCTTCTTTAGTGGACAAGTGACTTTATATAGTAGAGGGTCAGAACTTACATTGTACTCATGTAGCGCAAGATTTCACAGGCCAAGTAAGAGAGAATAACAGAATGGAAAGAAAACGTGGTGGCCAGAGCGCAGATAGCCCTGAGGCAACCAAGTCTTCCATGAGCAAAATTATATCTCTAAAACCTACCAAGCAGAATAGCATAGGTGAATGTGTGGATTGAGTTTCTCAGCTCTCATGAGATAAGGGTTCAAAGTCCACATTAAGAGGATATACAGAGAAGAAGAAATGCTATTAGTTGGTCAATATCCACTTAGTACTTGTTTGTATAGAGGAAATTTCATTTTCAATAGCGCATTTCTATCTATCTGTCTGTCTGTCTATTTATTTGTATTTTAGGGAAATGTCTACATGTGTTCAGGGTCTCACTACTAGATCAGACTGGTAGTGATCCACCTGTTCACAGCCTCCCAAGAGCTGGGATTACAGGTGCACACCACCACACCCAGTCTCAATTGCCTTCTCAGCATGCCAGGAGGGGCAGGGCCAGCATGGTAGGCCCCAAGGAAAGATCCCCCAGCCCCTGAGCCTGCTTGCAGGTGCTTTAATCTGCTATTTGGCTGACCCTCTATCTATTTAATCACTTGGTATTACACGTTTATTATGTGCATGCTATTTTACTCATTACAAGATAAAAAAATAAACTCAGGTGTAATTCTAATGTTGTGACACAATTTTCTGTTTGTTGTTGTTGTTGTTTTGCTTTTGAATTCTCTGTTTAATAAATAGAGATTTAGGTCAGTTAAAAAGCCAAACTGTACTTCATTTTATACCCGTGCAATATTCTACATAGTGATTGTCATATTGGGTTAAAGGTAGGCCATTTATAAGTTGCCCCTAATACAAATATTCTCAACTTAATGTATATTATACAGACACCCTGCTAAAATGAATTATTTTCACTGTCACACTTTCCCAGGGAAACTTGTCATTATGGCCTCATAAGCCCTTGATCACTCTTGAATCATTTCCATCAAGCGTATATTTTGATGTACATATATCACTCATCTTAAAACAAAAACATGCTACATTTAATATTGTTACCTATTTATCTTTGGAGACTTATGATCTTAGGAATTTTAAGTTTATGCACCTCTTAAGATACTTAAGGTACTTATATTTTCAAGGTAGAATTATTCATCCTGAAACCGTATGTTTTTATGAAACATATGTTCATATTTGCTTCTCAATGTACTACTGATGCCTGTGTCTTTTCTATTTTTGTACTTAATCAATTACCACTAAGGTATGTAACAGAAAGACATGATATGAGCAAATGTAAAAGAGTTTTTAATCTCTTCATGATAGCTTATATGTAACAAAATAAGATACTATAACTGTACAATTCGCTTCCAATCACTTCTGTGCTTCATAGGATAGCTGCCCACTTTTTATGAATGGAAAGAAGTTAGACTATGAGACAAAGACATGATAAATTAGTAGGCTATAGTGAGGAAGTGGGTTTCTAGGAATAGGTCTGCTTTTTTTTCCCGCTGCTTATGATTCTGGTTCCTAAAAAAAGAGAAAAGCCAGGTGTAGCTGTGCATGTCTGTCATCACAGGATTCTGGAAGCTGAGCCAGCAGGATCACAAATTCAAACAGCCTGGACAGCTTAGGGGCTTAGTGAGACCCTATCTTAAAACAAATAATAAGCGTTGGAGATGTCAGTACTGACAAGGCCCTAAGCTGTATCCCCAGTAGGAGAGACACACCAAACCCTTTAGGCTCACTCAGTAACCTACTTAAATTTACAGCCTCTCCTTGTAAATTTGTCAAGATCTGGTTTTAAATTCTAACTCACCTCACAAATAAAAATTGCTTAAAATTGTCTGGGCAGCTTGTTCTACTTTTCATCAGTCCATGATGTAAAAGCAAGTCTTGTTTTTGATTCTTGTTGTTCTTACAAGGTGTGGCCGGGTGAACACTGAATAATATGAAGTTAAGGGATATTATTTCATGATTCAGACATGAATCAAAAACAAACAAACAAACAAACAAAAGCAAACAAACAAACAAGAAGAAAAGCAAAAAACAAAGAACCCTCTGGCACAAAAGCAAATCTAGGTTCACAGCTGAGTTCCAACTCTAACTTACTTTACTTCCTTTTCTTTTCATGTTTATGGAGGCTTGAATTCAGCTGAATTCATTAGTGTACTGCACCAGGCCTTAAGATTTTGAAATCCAAAGCAACAAAATAAGACATTGTTACAATTTTTATATCAACAGAATCACCTCGATATTTTTTGAAGATATAAATCCCTGGTTTTTGAAACAAAAATTCTAGGAGTACCCACAGGAAAAGGACCCAAGGGTCTTGGAAGTACCTGAATATGTTGACTAAAGTGTTTTTTTCCTCATCTGAATTCCAACGATGTAATAATTTTTTCTGTCACAGACAAAGATCTGATTACTTTGGAGATTTTTCAATTGAAAGGCAGACAAGGGAAATGATAAAATAATCTAGTGTGTTTTCACATCCTTCCCATACTTTGACCTTCAATCTCACAAGGTTGCTTCCTTGCAATCCATCCTTTTTCTAGCTGACTGGCCTTTATCTTCTTCTCAAAGTGGCTCCTGAAAACCGTAATTCTCTCAGTAAGCTTTGTTTTTAAAAGTCTCACAACATTTTCTATGGATTTGAATGAGCCTTCAATATTCTTTCTTTTCTGAAAATAAGTTATAATGTATGAGAAATTAATCCTTCCCTATCTAAGCAAAAGGGCCATTTTATTTTTCATATAAATTTATTAATATTTGATGACTAATTTTATTCATGGTATAGCTGTTACCTCATTATTTGAAATAGTAAATAAACTATGCATTTTTGTTTTGTTTTGTTTGCCTTTTGGAGAAGGGGTTTCATTACGCAGTTTGGCAGGTCTAAACTCACTTTGTAGCCTAGACTGGCCTGGAGCTCACAGAGATCCTCCTGTGTCAGCCTCCTGAGTACTGGGATTACAGGGGTGTACCACCATGCCCATCAAGAGTCACTAACTTATAAAACCTAGAAGAAAAGAAACTGAGAGACATGAAAAATAACAGGAAATGAGAAATAGAGAAAAAGGAAAGAAAATAAAGGGTCTGGAAAGAAAGAAGGAATGAGGAAAAGAAGAGAGAAAAGGGAGGTATTATACAAAGAACTGAATGGCTGTATATTAAGAAAAACTTGATTTAAATAAGTAATACCTGACAATAATGGGTCAGTTAAGAAGAAAATTAAATTATTTATCTTGGTCATGAATCAAGGAAAAACAGATACATTTATTCCAATATTCTTATAAGGAATATTTTAAAAAAGAGTTAATTCAAGATATATTTGTGTTGGGGCCAGGGAGATAGCTCAGTGGAATAAGCGCTTGCCTGGCAAGTGCAAGGGCCTGAGTTC
>NDGN011336256.1:10672-27066 GCA_002564285.1 Tympanoctomys barrerae | reverse complement strand
TATATATATGATTGAACTTAGGACCTTATGCTTGCCAGGCTGGCAATTATTCTACTGAGCTATCTCTCTTCTCCCTGGCCCTGAGCCTCCTCTTAGATCACACAAGGGTAGGAATTCCAGGGCAAGCTTACACAGCACTTTCATATTGGTGATGAGCAAAACCAGTGAAAGATAAGATTCAAGTTCTAATCTTAGTTTTGTAACCAACTTATCACTTTGACCTTTAACTATTCTCACCATCTCTCTTGGCTTCTGTTTTTTCATCTGATCAATTCTAGGTTGTATAGCCTTCATGAAAAAAGACAAAACAATGGAAATTTATTACAGTACTGTGTTTGAGATCTAAGCAAAGGAAGGTCATATCCTTCTATCCATATGTCCATCTCATCATTAGCTTCCATTGAGAGTATTATAGATTGAAATGATTAATCTAGGACTATGAAGCTGATTTAACTCAGGACTTGTCTTTAAGGGCTGTATTGTGACAAGGCATGGCATCCAGCCCTTGACATCACTGCTAATGAGCCCGCCTCCTGGTGCCCACACTTTGTAGAACTTTCCCAAGTTGTATTAGGGTCCATCTGTATGATTGCTATGTGATTGACAGAATATAATAGAGATGCTATGCCACCTCTGAGGTTGTATTATAAAAGGTACCATGACACCTCCGCTCTTCATTTTTCTGTCTCTGTATCTGTCTGTTTCTATCTCTGCTTCTCCCTGTCTGTCTCATCTCTTGCTTTAGGTGAAATTGGGTTCATGTTGTAAACACATTTAGCTGCCCAGGGAGAGGCTTACCCTGTGAGAAAATCAGGTCTCTAACCATGAGTGAAGAACTTAAACCTTCCAATAGCCAAGTCAGTGAGCTTCAACACACATCAGCTCTCATTTGAGAACTTGACAACAATATCCAGAATCAACAGCAGAAGACCTTAAGCTAGGGTCACCAACCTGAATAGTTCCCATGCAAATTGTGAGCTGAACATTTTTTTGTGTGAGCTTCTAAGTTGTGGAATAATTTATAACACATAGATAGATTATTATTCCACAAAAGAAAACATGGGGCTGCTGGATTATCATACGAATCTTTTGAACATTCCTAATCATCAAAGATGCTATACCCATTTCTGTATTTTTGGTACCCCATACACAGTAATCCTTCAGAAAATGCTTCTGTAATAAACACACAGCAGAGAAGGGCACAGGGATAGGTGTAGTTAGAACAGAAGAGGAGCTAAATTCCAGCTTTCTCTTGCTGCTGCTGCTTCCTTCCACTGTTGTGCCTTCCATGGATGAAAAGGTTTATATCTAACAGAAAGATTTAGTGGGTCTGTGGGTGTGGTACAGGCAACAAGTGGGGATGACAGGTATGATGAATCCTCAAAAGATCCTCAGTCCCAGGAAATGGGGCTCAGACCCATGCTTCTTTGTTATTAAGTTTAATGTCACCGACAGACACAAGCCCATGAGCTGGTGGCTGGCTACTCCACATGGCTTGTCTTGATTTGGTCCCACTGGGAGCTGGGATGGGCTGCTTGGGCTCAGCTGCTGAGCCAGCTCGCATGGCCCTTGCTGGACACACACTCAGAACCAAGTGAGATGTCAGGCATAGTCTCTGGCTTGGGTGTGGCTAGAAGGACCCCCATGCTGTGGCCAAGGCTACGCAGATGGCTTGAACAATCCTGATTGAGCCCCAAAGAAGGCCATGGATGCCTACTGGCCCCCTGACAGACAAGAGTGGAGTCTGCCTAGCTCCTGTTCTGCAGCCTCTGGCTGAGTTAGCCTCTGTCCTTTCTACACTTCTTCTGATTTGCTGATGGAGTGGGGTCCTATCTGTCTGGCTTTCTGAGGGCAGGGAATTCTGCTCCATTGGTGTTTGCAACCCCAGCTGTGGTGATTGTGACCTCAGTGTCCAGCCCGTGCCTGTGCCTAGCACACTGTTAAGCACTGTCAACACCCCTCACACTATCTAATCACTATTATAGGCCTCTGAGGTGGAGATATTGTTTCTTCCACTTGATAGAAGAGAAAACTCAAAGCAAAAGAAATTCACCAGCCAACACTAATCTTCACCTTTTAGTAAGAGACTAAAGGCTGGGTATGCACTCAAGGTGGCTTGGTGTTGTCAGTTCCCAGGGTTCGTAACTCTACAGTATGTCTGACCCAGTGTCAGTGACACGTGAGGCATGCTCAGAGAGAACAGGTGAGGCGTTCCTTCCCCGGAGTCCTCTCAGCTTGGGAGGGGAGAGGTGACCTCCTCAAAGTCACAGCTGTCTGCATCCAGAGCCTCTTAATGAGCTTACCCACTGGATTGGCCCTGTTGGGCAAACATGCATTTCCTGTTGCTGGTCCACTTAGTACACTAGCTCTGCTGGCCCATATGACTACATCCAAGAACACAGATTTCACCGCCAGAGGATGATGTCTGGCTTTTTCCCTGGCTTTCTTCCGGGTCTTTTCCAGTTTTTCTTTTACTTTCTAGTTTGGGTAAGATCTGGATTCTCCCTGGATCTACTATTAGAGAAGAATGATTAGGCTGACAATTAGAAGGCACACAGGAATTGTCTGAAGGAGCTGACATTTCATTCCAGGGGGGCAGTTTCTAATCAACTCCCAGATCAGTGCTTGGTTCTCCTAATTGGAGGAACCTGATAAGAATCAGAGGTGACTCTGCTTTATGTCTGTAAAATTTGATAGGTTAGGAGGCTAATACTAACCCTAATACTAACCAAGTGACACATTTTGGGCTGCATCAGCCTAAGTATTGGCTATAGATGGGGAGAGATGATCTGTCCTTCAACTTAGCAACTCCAAGAGTCAGATGGGGGAAGAGAAGGGACTGCTTATACAGACTGTTTGACTGGGTAAGCCACACATGCTGATGAGACATGACTCTCAGGTTGCACAGAAGGTGGAGAAAGGAAGCAGGTGGGTGGACTGGAGGTGGAAGGTTGCCCAGTTTCTGTAGATAAGGCCCAGGGTACTGGGAAGACAGAGGCAGCCCAGAGAACTCAAAGATTTGTGAGGGTCAAATGATACAATCTATGGAAACCTTGCTTTGTGCATGGAACATGGCAAGGGACAAATTAATTCCATTTAAAAATAGTGATCATGTCTGCATCTTGTACTATGAATAACCACTATGAAGGCAACAATATGCAATGCATTAATTATTGAAATTGTCCTATTAATCAGTTTTGAAACTGTCTCATTGCTATTTGCTTCTCAATACAATTAGTAAAAACAAATGGAAAAAATTAGTGATGTTATTAGCAATGAGATAATTTTACAGGCAATGATAATACGATAGATTAAAACTACAACATAAGGGCTGGACAAATAGCTCAGTGGATTAAAGCACCTGCAAGCAGGCACAGGGGCTGGGGGTTGATCCCCCAGGCCTGCTGTGCCGGCTGACCCGGGGCACGCTGAGACAGCAATTGAGCCTGGGCGTGGTGATGTGCACCTGTAATCCCAGCTCTTGGGAGGCTGTAAACAGGCTGATCACTAAAAGTCCAATGTTGTAGTGAGACCCTGAATATCCTGTAGGCCCTTCCCTAAAATACAAAAAAAGAAACAAAAATAAAAACAAAACAATAACATAATAATGTTTATTGTTGTCACTGCAGTTGACGACGTAACACATGGTTCTGTGTTGTTGTTCAGCTTAAACCTGAAGCTGGGAGACTGGAAAGCTGTGGTTATCTTATCACAGTAGTCCTTTGCTATTTTGCAGTTCAACTTTCACAGATTCACTGTTTTGCGGGTTTTCCAAAAAATATTAATCTACATTATTTATCGAGGATTTTTCGCTGTATTGTGGGATTTTGCAGTACCATACAGTATACATATGTTGCTAAAATTACACAGGTTTAAGTTTAGAAAATGGTTAAGAACATTGGAAGTGTTTTAAAGGTGTGTGAAAGGTTTATAGAAGTGTGGGAAGGGTTTATAAAGCACATATATATATATATGTATGTATATATATATATATATATTAAGATAAATGTAGCATCGCTACTTCGCTGATTTTCACTTATCGTGGGGGTGTCTGGACCATAACCTCCAGGATCCATGAGGATCCGCTGTACTCAGGGCTGCCCAGTATTGGTAGTGTCTCTGGACACAGAGCAGACGTAATTGAAAAATATGGTAAATAATTCCAAGAAAAAGATTACTACGGCAAGACACATTCTCATTCATCTTCCTCAGAATACTCAAATTATTCCCTCCTCACATGGACAACAGACCTTTCATTCTTGGCAAAGTGTCTTTCACTGTGATAAATTTTATAAAACAAATTTTAAGCATTCACCATGCTTCCTGATCACCCCTAATTTTGGAGACCAATCAGAAGGTCACACCCTTTCTCCACCTCAACCTTTGCTGAGCCAGGAGAACTGAAAGCTGCTTTTTCTTGGGAGTTTTTGTTCCATATTGGGGAGATCCCTCCACCTGTTTTCTAATTCTCCTCCTTGACCAGAACTGTCTCTGACCTCTGACCAAATCTTTGTTTTTGTAGTCGCTGTCTCCTCTAAAAAACATTGTGCTAAGCATTTCCTGGGCATCATCTTATGTAATCTTCAGTCACATTTTTGTTAAAACTGTCCTCTCCTTATAGGGGGAGCTTTTGGCCTTTCGACCCTTTCCCCCGGCCACAAGGAATGAGCATGGGTGTTGGATTCCAGCTTAGTCGGTGGGGAAGCAGAAGCCCTTTCACTTATTGCTAGTCCCTGTTACCTTGTCCTGTGTGAGCAGTGGCCCAAGATCCCATCCCAGAGAGACAAAAGTCTAAGCCACCACAAAGTGATTTTGCTTTTAGCATAGCTCCCTTTCCCAGGAAGAGGCTAAAGTAAGACCCGTGGGAAATCCTCTGTGTGTTACAGTTTCTGGACAGCAAGGAGCTAAGAGTCCATGGAGACCCAGGGACTTGCCTGGCTCTCTTGTCCATGACAAATGTATTTTCCAGAGATTATAAAAAGCTTTTGTGTGATCAGTTCCCTTCCTGTGGGGTATAACAAGGGCACAGTCACCCTCTTCTGGGGGTGGCACTGACATCTGGATGTGGTATTATGGGTAGCTCATGGATGGAGGTTATGGCATAGGAAATGTGGGATACCAAGGAATGACTGGTTAGAAAATAGTCATCATGAGTTCCTGCCAAAGGTGTGGGCACCAGACTTTGGGGGCACAGAGAAACTGTCTCTGCTGCATGGACACGACCCACAGGAATTGGCTTTATCAGTGGCTCCTGGCTCACGTGCTAGCACCTTGCATGATCATGCCACTTGCTTGTGCATGCTTCCCATTATCATAAGCCAGTACAGCCAGGAACAAGCAGGTATGTCTGCCCTCTGAAGTACATACTGCAGTCTAGTAGCTTCTCAGCTTGTCCTGCTTTAAGACAGGGAAGGGCCAAGGGTCTTATCGTCAGGGTCAGTGTCAGGTAAAAGAAAAAAAAAAGTCACATTTGACTGCTGCTTGGGTATGGCCTCGTGTTCCTGAGACACCGTCTCCTCCATAGCCCCAAGCCCAAATGTCCTGCATGGTTCCAGAGCTGGAGCTTCCAGAAGCATCTTCTGCCTTGGTTCCTCGGCTGTAATCTGAGCCTCAGAATCCTGCCTTTCTCTCTGGCTCACTTACAGCTCTTGCTAGGCATTCTTCAAACCTAGTGGGTATGTTGACAATAGGCCTGTGCTCCTACATCCTTGTGATGAATTCTCAGGAGTTGGACATCGCACCTACTTGAGTAGAGAGGAGCCCACTCCTAGATCCCCTTTTGTCAGTTCCCACTTCCCTGTCATAACCTTTAGTTACCTAAATAGACTGCCCACGTTCTGACAGTATCCTGGGGCCAACATCCATTGTCTGGCTTCCAGATTTGAGAGCAATCGATTCTGTGCTAGATATACCCTGTACCCTTTGGGTCTAATTAGTTCCCCGTCCCATTCCCTGTTGGTCTGCCCTTTCCAGGTGCAGTAAGCATGACTACACCTGGTACTATTCCAGAGTTCACTGGAATCTAACAGGTGAAGACCTGTGCTATTAATAGTGACTAATTAATTACAATTAATTGAAGAATAAGTTACAGAACAAAAATCAACTGCTTTCCTGCAATACACCAGACTAGGATCCTTGATGCTAGATATTAACATGCTATAGTTTGGATCTTGAAGGTTTTCCAAAAGCCATGCATTAAAGGCTTGGTCTACAGCCTCTGGCATGCATTCTTGGCAATGGCAGCATCTTTAGAAGGAGAGATCTTACTGGAAGGAAGTCAGATCACTGAGGGAGTGTCCTCAAAGAGGGTGCAGGACCCCAGCCTCTTCCTGTTTATTCCCCTACTTTCCAACTTCCATGAGATGTGCAGGTTACTCCACTGTGCTCTTCTGATTCTGATATCTGGCCTTGCCCCAGGTCAAAGCAGCAAAACCTTACCGATTATGGAGCGGAACCTCAGAAACTCTGAACCAAAACAAACCTTATTCTTTCCAGGTTGATGATCCCAGGGATTTTGTTACAGTAACAGAAAGCTGGCCCATGCAGAGTGGAAAACTTTCATTACCCTTGGAAAATTAGTTTAGTGGAGCTTCAGTTCAGTGGAGGAGAAAGATAGTCAATAAACTGGCAAACAAAGATATAGAGCAATATTCTTTGGCAAATAGTAATTATCTTGGACAGAGATTTATGGAGAATTTCACACATTACAAGTCACACATTTCTGTAATATTAGAAATTGTACAAGCTTGCAGTCAGTGAGGAAAGAAATATAATAAGCAAAGAAAAGAATATTTGTCATTCAAGTGCAGGACTCCATCTCCAACTCTCCCTGTTTCTAAATCAAACAACTGATTATTTGGTGATGTCATTTGTGAGGAGGAAGACTAAGATGAAATTAGGTTGAACTGGAACAATTTCTGCATTTGTAGGTCAATAATGATAATAATAATGTAGTTAGGATTGAGTGAACACTTAAACTCAGTTACTAGGCTGAATGTTATAAATATATTATTTTATTTGGCACTATAGGCATTTGTATCCTCATTTCCAGGAACTGAAGTTTAGGTGAGACAAATTACTTGACCAAAATCTGTTTGTTGTGAAGCAGAGGACTCTAACCAGGTCATTGTGTTTTTACTTTGGCTTCTACACACCACAAAACTACTGTCAGATCGGGGGATGTTAGCATGTCATACAGAACTGATGAGATCGTAAAGTGGGAGGCAGTGTTCAATCTTCTGTTCTGCTGTGAATTGTTGAAGTGCATATTTTTAAACCCCAGTGGATATGCTGAGAACCCTTATTAAAGACATTTAAATAAACAGTGATGAAGAGGCAGGTGAATTTAATTTTAGCATCTCCCTTCATAGAGAAGGCACCAGAGGTAGTGAGCAAGAAATTGCTCTGCATATTGGCAGCAAGACTAGGAAGTGGTTAAGCAAGACAGGAAGCCTCGATGCTCATGGTGCACCAGCTTCTCTTCCTGGCTGGCCCCCAGCCAGTCAGAACTTCCTTACCAGATCTTTCTGAGAAAGGTGACCCGGAGATATGCAAAAGTGCACATAAGGACATTCGCTATAACCATGGTACTTAGAAAGCCAGGGAGGTAAGCTTTGTCAAGGGACTGGGTGACCAGACTGTGCTCATCCATGCCAAGTCAAAGCAGGCAACCATCTCAATGGCTGGGCACTTTGATATAAAATGACATGGGTTGATGCTCAGATGATGTTTAGAGAAAAGCACATTGCAGTACAACACTGTATTATTTCATCCTTGTAAAAATGAACAATGACATATGTGTCAATGCATGCAGACACATCATGGGCACTGATACTGATCCAGAATGCTAGCACAGGCAAAGAAAACATGTACGGGAGACGATGTTACGATGTTGGTAAGGGCATGAGAGAATCTCATGTATTTCGAATGCTATCATGTTTATGAGATCTTCTTAATGTTAAAAGAAATGACCATTAAAATAATACAAATTAATCTGATCTGTATTCTTGCCTTCCCCCTCCTAATCAGCATGAGGTGCCTGGGGGAAGGTAGGTAGTGTGCAGACCCTCTCATTATTCTGCCATGTGGCAGGCCATCTGGCCCCAAACTTTAATATTAGGGCACCACCTTGTTCTGGACATAGCTAGTGGGAACACCCCTGCTGGTTCTGGAGCTAGCAACCAGGTGGAAAGCGTCAGAAGATGCCTTCCCCTCCCCAGCTCCATAAGGTTGCCCTTATTTCTTTCTTTCCCAGAGCTGACATTTGTGGGGAACATCTTCCTGGGCTACATTCTGCAGCTGAGATGTTAACTGAAGACTTCTCACTTATTCGCTCCTCTCTTGTCTAGGGAACAAATAGTTCCCAAGGTCTGTGCTTAGATACACGTGCACACACTGTATTCCGACATAGATCTGTACCGGCTCACCAATGCATTAAGCATACCAACGTGCTGTGTGACCAAGGCAAGCGACCAAAAAATAGCTCACACCCCATGCCCACAAAGATAGAGGGCATGGGGTTTATTTATACACACTCATAAATGCACATCCGTAAATTTAAGGACAGAAAATGGACAGGTGCGAGCCCAGCCCCTCCAGCAGGCTGACCATAGAACCTTCTGAACATGCAAAGTTGCTCTTCCCTTTCCTTTCCTCTGCTCTGTTCACTCTTTCTCTTCTACTTCCTCTCTCTCCTCTAGTTATTTCCACCCAAGGTTTTTGTTAAGCTCCCTGTTCTCCTTAGTGCCCAAGACTAAATGATGCAGGGCTGCAGAAACAGGACCACCAAAGAAAAGCTGCCAAGGGCAACACTAAGTAGGTTTTTTCTTGATTGCTTTTTCTACTTTCCCACTCCCTCTGCATGTTCTGGCCCTCGCCCCTGCTAAAGCAATAAGCTGGCACTGAAATGTCATCTCTCAGCAGGCGGCCCAGTCCCTAGGACTCTATCTCCCTACACCTGTGTCCATTCCTCTCCTTTTCATGTATCTGGCTCTGGCCACCCTCCTGGCTCCCTTTCCTACCTCACGGGCACATGAAAGAGTAGCTGGAGAGAGGAAGGAAACTGGGGCTGGAGGATGTTTAGTATGAGAAGGATTTCCTCATATAAGTACATTTTTGTTGAGGCAGTGGGAAGATATTTTTCATGCCTTTGTCCCCAAGTTGCATTGGAAGTTTAGACTGGTGAGGAATCTTTTCATTCTCCATTCCAATGGTTGTAAAAAGCATTCATATATAATTGAAAACATCACGTTACACATAATATATAGACATGATTTTTATCTGGCAATGTCAAACAAATAAATAAGTGAGAAGTCATAACTTTATCAACCTCAGCAAGAACTTTTTAGTATGTGATCCTTTCCAAGGATATTGATGGAGAAGTGAAATTACACATATGCACGTATGCAACATGCCCAGTTTGCATACACACATTCACATTTCTTTGACAATTATTGAGATGGAATACAATATAGGGATGACCCCAGGATCTGTCTCTAGGAATTATAGTCAAAGAGAGATGGGTAAAGCAGATTTGTCTGTGCCCCCACTCTACAGGGCTGCTTACTGTGAGCCACTGTATCTCTGCCTGAAGGAGCCCCTCATCCTGCCCCAACCCTCAGTGCAAAAGCAAACCAAAAAACACCAGATGACAATGATCCTCAGGAGTGCCCTCAACAGAGGATGGGTGCTGAATGAGTGGGTAGTTCCCAGTCTACAGTTCATCAGCTGCCAACACCAAGGATGCTTCCTAGAGTTGGTCCCCAGCAGGACTGAACTTTAGCTGACTCCCTGGGCACAGGCTGGGTAAGAAACCCTTTGAACTCTTCAGACTTCTGCCTCTTGTCTCCCAATCAAGGGAATGAACAGAGGCCATGACTATAATCTAGTGAGTGAAGAGGAGGGAAGGTATGATCGGAGCACCAGCTGGAAGACCCAGCCCCAGACTACATGGTGTGGAGGAAGAGTGCTGCCAGGAAGGGACATGGGACTGAGTAAGTGGCAGGCAGGGGCAGGACAGTGCCTGTGGGGCTTGGCTCTTTCCCACACAGAGTTCCTTCCAAGGAGCCAAATTGCTGAGTAGACACAAAATGAGGTACCATGCATAGAAGTATGTGATAAGCTAGTAAACTTTGGGGTGTGTGTGTGTGTGTGTGTGTGTGTGTGTGTGTGTGTGTATGATTCTAGAGAACTGTGACCAGGCAGACCTCTGACTTCATCTCTCTCCTGGGTCTACACTCTGTGAAATCAGGCCACTTATCTTCTTAGCCACAGCTCCCCTCTCTGGGCCCTTTTCCAAAATTCTGTGGTCCAGTTACTCTGTGAATTTTTTACTCTTATTTTTCTTTTAAAATCTGCTCTAAGGAAAGTCTCTGATGTTTCTCCTCTACCTTTCAGAGTGATGTTTCCTTCTATCAGAAGTTTTCTTCTTTGGTATCCTTGAGGAGCCTACTTACTGCTTACCATGAAATTCTCAAGGAGGAACTGTCCTGACCAGCTCTGGTCTTGGGAGAGGGTAGGGCCTGTTAATGGTGTGACACAGGAAGTACTGTGGCAACTACATTTCCCATAAGTGTCCCATTTTCATCCTAAACAGGAAGCGACTTTTCTTACCAAAAAGGGTGGCAAAAAGGTCTTCCCTTTGCCCCATGCCGAAGTGGACCAAAACTCAAGTTAGAGAATACCTAAACAGGATGGAGCTCTCGTTTATTTAACAAATAGAGCCAGCAGCCTGCATTGGCAGGGCTTATTGGAGGGACTAAGAGGTTGGTGGAGGGGGGGTTATGAATAATGATTATAGTTAAACAGTCCCTCAAGCAATTGCATTAGCAGAGATGGTAGACAGTCAGTAAACTATAACAAGGCTCCTGACACTAGGAAGTTGGTGTAAACAGGGACAAAGATTGCCGGTATAGAACTACTCCTGAGCTCCTGCTTGCTGGCTGGGTCAGATTCTGGCCCGTCTTGTGAGAATTCAGTTAAGCGATGTAGTAGAGAAAATGCTAAAGAACTTCTTGAGGTTTTTGATCTACACAATAAAGATCTAAGGGAGAGGAGATGAAGAGAGACAGAGAAAGAGAGGAGAAAGGAGAAAGGAGAAGAGAAGAGAGTGGGGCTGCTGTGAGGGAAGAGTTTTAGAGTCTCTAGCGTCTTGGAAAAGATTATTTAGGAAAGCAGCAAGGGTTACAGGGATTCTGAAGAGATTTTCTTTGAAATAGGAATTTGTACCCACCTTTCTGTTTCAGCAAACTATGTCAAGGGATGTTGTACATCCAATCATTGTTTGATTGCCAGACTATGTTTCTTTGCAAAAAGCTACAGACATCTCCGGATCAACCTGCATTAGACAGCCAACCCCACAAAAAGAGAGGCCTGCTCCCCTTAGGTGAGATCTGATGCTCTCAGCCAGTCAAGGGCCGCAGGCCTGGGTCTCAGTAATACTAGGGAGCGGGGATAGCACCCAGATAGGCCTGAGCAGAATGCTGCAGGCCGGGAGACCTCATGTGGGTGTGCACAGGGCCAGCAGAGCCTGCAAGAGGAGTGCAGGCTAAGCGGGGCCCTCTGCGGCTGCTCTCTGAGGAGCTGTCACCAAATGCTCGCAGAGGAGAAACTGCAGGGGCCTCACTGGGCTGCCTTCAGTGATCACAATATGGAAGCGTGTGGGCATTAATTGCGCAGTAGGCGGCACGGGGTCCCCACACACAGCGCCAAGTCCACCATTCAGCAGCTTGCTGGGGCTGTCCACAGAGACCCTTGTGGGCAGTGCTCCGATCCAGCCCCGTTGCCTCACCTGCTCAGGAGAGTCTGCCTCTAGCTACTGAAGGAGGTCTCTCCACGCAGACAGGTCTCTCCTGGAAGTCTCCTTGCATTCTGGGCTGGACACACACCACCTCTGCCCTAGAGACCCTACTTCAGCTAAAGCAAAAGCCTGGTCCAGGAATAAAGGAAGGGCAGGCAGCACAGACCCTGTGGGCGAGGAGGCCCATCTCCCCTACTGGAAAGTCTGCTGCCGCCTTCTTCCTCGCTCTAGGGACACAGCTCTTCCTTGGGCCTACAGCTTCTGAGATCCGTCCCACGAGCTCCCTACCTCCCGCCAGTTTTCAGTCCAGCATATGGAGCTTTCTGTTCCTCTGCCCAGCACCTGGCTATGGACAGGGCTCAGAAAAGGAAAATTGAACAGATTGCAAATGTAAAGCAAAGTAAAACAAAACTAAGCCAAACAACCTGCTTCTGCTGCTGGATAGAGCATCAGCACGCAACACAGCACTCCTGCGCCACGCTCGGTGGAGCGTAAGCGCTGTTTGCACTGCTCAAGCACGAACGTGCGTCAGAATACCAGCGCGTCCTGTGCGTTCTCCAGGGCGTCTGTTCTAAGAGAGATTGGACAGAGAGGAGATGATGTAGGGAGGTTCCAGGACACCCCTTCCCCCGTTCTACGCAGCAAACTCTTGCTCACCCAGGTCTGAGCCAGCAATCCAGACTCCTTGGAATTTCTGAAGCCCATTCTTTTCTTCCTGTTCAGACCACAGACAGGAGCACAGCAGCAGCTTCTGTGGTTCCGGAAGCTCCTATTTTTTTGAAGCTAAATGGAATCACTCTAAGATCTAGGGAAACTGAAGTGTTCTCTTGAAGTTTCCAAAATGTCACTCCTCCCTGACTCTATCCATAGAGCTGGGCAGTGAGAGACTTCTGCTGGCAGGATTGATCAAACTCTGGCAGGAATGCCCTTAGCACTCACTGCATAGCCCACACAGAACAACTGCTAAGAGGTAGACTAAGCCTCAATCACTTCATGGGCATATTAACAGGCTCTGTTACATAGCACTGTGGAAAGGACGGAAAGAGACAAAGGAAGAGCATATGACTCTCAACATAGGACCAATACATTAGCTGTGGCTATCACTAGAGAGCACCCAGCCCTTGGAGTAACCTGTGCCTGAGCCAGAACTACGGTCTATAAACTATTTCAAGCTGGAAGTAAGTAGTGCTGTAACACAGGTTCCTGGAGGAGACAGAAAGACCTTAGTGGTGAGGGTCACCCACTTGGTCCCCACACGGGAAACTTAGGACTTGGGGCCAAGCTTCACCAGCTGCAAGGCAGAGGACAGTGGCCCCCTTGCCTCATCCCATCTCAGTTAAGAGCCAGCATTGGTCACAGCTTTCAAGTAGGGTCTTGAGAAGTAAGCTGCATAGCTCTGGAGAAAAAAGAGGCAGGGAAACAAGATGGGACCCTCCAAAGTAATTTCTGAAGTCCCTTCTGCTCTCATGCACAACCCATGGCTCTAGCAACCTCTCGACAAAGCCTGACCACTGTGTATACCCCATAAATATTTGCTGAGAGGATGAACGCATCAATGACAGACCAAGATCAAATTAGAACCTCAAAAATGAAAACCTTTATCCCTTCACTTTTAACCATCAATCTTTCATGTCAGAAGCCAGATTTTCCTTTGCAGGACCCTGGGTTGGCCTTCTGGTTTTCTACAGCCTCTGGCTCTTAGGCTTTTGAGTATCACCTGAGGAATATGAATTCCTGTGTGAGTATCTCCCAACACTTCAGTTAAGTTATGTGATGCTGTCTGGCCAGGACCTTATCGCCATATAATGTGAACTTGGGAGAGGGACAACTCCTGGTCATGTCCTTGAAATGCCAGGAACTTGCATTAATGCTTGGCGCCGGCCCAGGTGAAGGCCGGGAGCCTCTCTGGAGCATGGGTGTCCAAGGGCTAGGGCACCACAGGGCACAGGGCAGTGGAGCTCAGCCAGAACTGTCTGCAGCTGAGCACATCAACTGGATGGCTAAGCTGGCATGCTTGGCAACTCCAACCACTGTGCAGATGCCCAGTTACCCTCTCCACCATGAAGGACAGGGATGGTCCAACTGGAATGGCCATGACCCACAGTAGGAAATGTGCTTTGCAGCATGAACTAGTGCATATATGTAGTCCGCGTACTCCGTCATTCCTGGACACACATTTTCTTCATGTTTTAACATCTCTGGAACTTGGATGTGTCTTATAGGTCATGACCTCTTGCCACACATTGGCATCCTTTTCTCCTTTTTGAACAATGTATGAAATTGAAACTTCCAGTAGATGATGACTTTGATTCAGTGAAGTACAGCGTATGTGTTACTGGAGAAAATACTATAAAGATGGATCTTTACTGCATGATGTTCTATCATATTTTCTGCACATTATTTTATTTCTTATCTTCTCATGCTGTACAGTACTACCCAATTAGTCGACTTCCCAACCCTTGGGAGGGTCCCAACCTGCTGCTTTGAAGGCACTATCAACCAGGACAGAGGAAGGTGCTAATGAACTCTGTGATTCAAAAGTCTTCAGAAAAAGGGTGGGCATGAGACTTAGAGGTACTGAGCTATCAGAAAAGGAGGAAGGAAAGGTTATAACAAGGAGAGTGGAGAAGAAAGAAGACATATGACTTGAAGGCAGAAAAACCTGGGCTTCTAGACTACCTCCCTTACACACTAGCCCTGAGAACATGGGTGAGTTCTTTAAATTATTGCTGTCTCAGTTTCCTCAGCTAGTAACCAAGTAGAGCAATTGGAAATATGAAAATTAAAGGTAGAAAGCATTTGCCTAGGAAGCACATAGAGTAAGCGCTCAATAAATGGTGGTGATCATGTCATTTGAAGTTGAGGTCAATAAAAAGTAGATGCTAGTATGGAAAGTAGCAAAAGCCTCTTCAGCCCAAGTCCCATTAGTTGATTACAAGTATTACAGAAATTGTCATTTATTTTATTCATCTAATTATGTATTTCCTTGGAATCACAATGATACTCCCTTTCTTATCTAATTCAATATTTAGTGATTCATGAATGGTACCTGTGTAAGAGCCTCCCATAGGTATCCACAGGGGAGCACCCCTATGAGGTCACTCTCTTGGGCAGGTCCTCTTACTTTCACTGATGTCTGCAGGTATCCAGATTCTGCTCTGTCAAGCCTCCCTGACCATATTCAGCTTGTATTTTACGTGTTATCGTGTGCACGCAGTGAAATGCTTTGCTCACACATTGTAGGAGTGCATTTCCCCTCCACTAAATCCTCTTTTGTGGGTTACTATGACCTAGTGACTTCTACCTGATCAGCCCCCAGCCATCTCGTTCTTTTCATTTCCTCTTGTCTTGCTCTTTTATCAGTGTCCTCTGTCAACTTTTTTTTTCAGCCTAGATGTTCACTGTGGCTTCTCCATCTATTTGATCTCCCCTCTGATGTTTCATTAGCATTTCCTCTATAGTTTCTCAGAGTTATTTCCCATGATTCCACCATTATGAATTTCTTAAAACTTTTAAGTCTTTGCACAACTGAATAAATTGCTCACAGGTGCAGAACCATTTTTGATTACATGAATTAACCCCCAGAAATACCTTCAATTTTGAGAAACAGTTTAATGTGCTGTGTTAAGTTCAGAAGAGGTAAAGCATGTTTAATATTATATGCTGAGGAAATCCTAAGCTTCATTTAAAAACATTAAGTCAATGCTTAGAGTTGCATACAATTTTAATAATCGGGTACTTCCCACCTGTCAACTCTTCCTTGTCAACTTTTGTAAATTAACAGCACAGTTTTTCTTGTGAATTCTGGGTGCTTGGGTGCTTACTGGCCTGATCCAGTAAAACACCTTTAGGTGGGTATGTTGGATGGTGGGTAAGTGGGCAGGGCGAAAAGGCAGTAGGAAAAGTGAATAGGTAGGGGAGGGAAAGAAGAGGGATGATGGAGTGAAAGAGGATGGATGTATGAATGGATGGAAAATAAACTTTCAAAGATGGATAATGAGAATGATAATCATCATTACTCCTTTGCATTGGTTAACAGGATTAGCAGTGTGAAATATTGTCATAATCCATTACACGTGTTACAGGGCTCTCGGTTTGCCAAGAGCACTACCCTCATCATCTCCTAATTACTGAGTAATAGAGGCAGAGTAAATATTCTCACATGACAGAGGAGGGTGTGGAAGCCTCAAGAAGTGACGTGACTGCACCTGATTTAGTGCTGCACACATATGGCGAATCTGAAACTCAATGTCAGAGCTGTTAATTCATCACCCCTTCAGCCCTGCCAGGTAGATAAAGGCATCAAGAGGAAGTAGTGGGAGGCCCCAAGAGCACTGCTTTTGCCATTCCTTCTGCGCAAGACTTTGGCACCATTTAAAGCATAGAATGCTCTAGAAGGGCCATAGTCATGGATCTGAGATTGTTTTTGGCTATCTCAGAATGTAAGCTTGAAACAAAACGACACCAGGCTACTAGTGGTCAGTCCCAGAAAAGTTTGTAAAGCAGAACTTTTCTAAAATTATTTATTTACTTATTTTGTTATATATAGGGTTTTGCTATGCAGTTCAGGTGCACAGTGATCCTCCTGCCTCAACTT
>NDGN011336256.1:0-10595 GCA_002564285.1 Tympanoctomys barrerae | reverse complement strand
ACAAACATGCACCACCATGCCTGATTTCGACATGTGGTACAGTGAATCAAACTCAGGTCCTTGTGCTTGCCAGGCCCTTGTGCTTGCCAAGCTTAGACTGCAGAGCTATCTTCCCAGCCCTAAAGCAGAATTTCTTACTTTGCATTTTCCTGATCAGCTTTTCAGATGTCCTGAGCCTTTTCCTTCTTGGAAATACGATAGTAACCCAAGAACTGAAATTTCCTGATGTCTAAGTAGGATCCTTATTCCTTACGCAGCTGTTTGACATCTGGCACCTGTCCTTATAGGCCAAAGGATCAGCTCCTGGTGATTTCTGATGAACTCAATCCCCTAGTGCTACTGGCTGGACATCGCCTATGTGATCATCCTCTGAGGGGCACTGGGCTACCATGGGCTACTTCTGATACCTAGCTGTCAAAATGTTTCTCAGCCCTTGTAGGGATGGAACAGCCTTACTCAACTAATTGTATAATTGTCATGAGATGTCTAGCAAGTGCCAGCACTTACATTCTACAATTGTCATCATCACATCAAATCCCCAAGGTTATTGTTATTATTCTCACTCTTTACAGATGAGAAAACTAAGGCTTGAGAAGACCGCAAGCACACCAGTGCTGAACAGCTAACCTCAGTCTGGGATTCAAATCCATATTTGCTTGATGCCAAAGCCTACACTATGAACACATTTAATTTTCTCACCTTGTCATTAAGCATCTGAGTCTTTGTTTCAGACCCCAGTTTACCGTGGATTCATACCCCAAATATACAAAAACACTATCTTTTAACTCAGCTTTTCAGACAGTGATGAAAGATCTTCAGCCGCGTGATGAATTTTAGCACTCACAGACAGAGAGCTCGCTGAAACCTGATACAGATCAGGTACAGAAAGAAGATAAGAGGTGTGTATATTATGGATTATGGGCAAAAGACTCTGATAAGGAAAGATTCCATTCTGCTGATAAATGACCTTATGTGAGGGAAGGAACAGACACTGCTTCCCTGGCAATGTTAGCTTGGCAGTGCAGATGGAAGGGGGAAAGGAGGCAAACAGGAGACAGGCCTGGGTTGTGTGAGGGCCAGGAGGGGGCCAACAGGTGTCCTGGGGGCAGTAGAAGCAGAGTACCTCCAGAGGGAGAAGAGTACCTCAGAAAAAGATCACCCTCTTTTGCTTCTCTGTTTTACATGGGGTGTAGATCTAGGTTGCTGTGGTGGATTAACTAATGGTCAACTTGTAACACTCAGCTGAACAGGGTCAGCATGGTGCTGGGTGTGGAAGGCCCAGCTGAGGATTGCTGCCTACAGCATAAAAGCAGGACTGGAGGGGAAGATGGTGTGCTGTTGATTCTCCTGGAAAAGTGTCATGCTGGATTTCTGATATGAACTCATCTGGTCTAGTCATCAGGGAAACTCAGGACCTCACTGTCACTGAGGATAGCTGAAGTTCATTTTGGGGAAACTGTGGTCCTTACTCTGGGCATTGCTTCCTAGCTTCAGTGCAGATCCCTCAGCCTGCTGGTACAGATCCTTCACTGTGCTGGGTCAGACTTTCTAGCCTCCACCACTGACCTTTGGGCCTTCTCTGTGTAGATCCTTGATACAGACCTATATGAGACATTGTCATTGGGGCTCTAGGCCTCCAGCTGGACTCATGCAGAACACTATGGTGGGCTCCAGGCCCTCAGCTGTATTCTTTGGGTCTCTAGTGTATGAATAGATCTCCTAAATTCTTTTGTATTTGATTCTTTCTTATGGGTAAATATCATAAAATAATCCTATAGAGTATGTGTCCTGTATTAAATTTATTCCTTTGTAAACCCTGATTACAACAGTCACCATTGAATTTCATGTACTGGAAACAACAATATCAAAACTTACTCAGCTCTAATGTAAACTTGTTTCTTCAGCAAGTTGGGAGATGGAGCTGTTGGTGAGGGGCAACCCTTGTAATTATAATTACAAGGACAGCTAGTGGGAAACCAGAGACTAAGAGAAAGATGTTATGTGTTCTTTGCCCCTGAATTGTTCATAATCAACAACCAGTAATGGAAATAGAGAAACAAAATGAGATAGAAAGAAGAAGGAAAAGGTCTACCAAAGCTGGGTCAGGAGAGCTGGTGACCCACAGAGCAAAGGGTGAGGCTAGAGAAGAGGGGCAGGGGAGTCAAGAAAGGGCTCACCTAGGGGTATTTGGAATCTTGGAAGATAGATGTACTCCACATGCAGGAGAAGAACAGAATTTCTGTCAAGGAGACTACTTGCACAAGGCAGTGAGGATGGAGCCCAATTCCCCTGTGCCAATGTTTCGACCAGTATGGAGAGCTTTCTTGAAGGAAGAATGAAGAAAAGGCAAAAAAAAAAAAAAATGTGCCACAGGAGGTACCTTCCTAGGTTGACCATGACACATCAGTGCCTCAGTGTCCTAATCCATGAACTGTTGGAATAATCTCTGCTTTTTATAGCTGCCAAGAGGATTAAAAGCCATAGGGTAGGGTATGTCATGTGTTAAGCCTGCTGCTTGTGATAAAATAGTCATTTCTTTCTTAGTCATTAAAATAGGCAGGTAGGGCTGGGGAAATACCTCGACAGTCTAAGTGCCTGCTTGGCAAGCACAAGGACTTGAGTTTGATCCCCGGTACCATGCCAAGCTGGTTCTGGAACCCTGGGCACTGTGTGGGCCACTGAAACTGGGCATGGTGATGCACCCCTGTAATCCCAGCACTGGGCAAGCTGAGGCCGGAAGATCACTATAATTCTGAGCTGCATAGTGAGACCCTGTACCAAAGAAAGAAGGAAAGAAAGAAAGAAAGAAAGAAAGAAAGAAAAAAGAAAGAAAGAAAGAAAGAAGAGAGTAAAGAAAAAAAAAAGGCTCCTTAGGATCCTTCCCATGTGTGCTTAGGTGGATGCTAAAAGGGGCCTTGGAACCCTTCTCAAAAACAATGTAATTCCCCTATTCCACACACCTATGAATTAGGCAGAGGACTCCACTGAGTGTCCTGAATGGCTTCAGTTTCTCTTCTTTTCACTGTAGCTTCCATCATACAGAAGCTTGGATCCTGAAGATGTGTGGGCTGAACCAGGGGGCTGAGGTCCCTCTACTCTGTCACAGGGGTGTACACGCATGTGCATGTGATGCCCATGCTAAAGGAAGGGCGCCTATTTGTGCTTGTGTGGATAAATGTGTATTCTTCTCAGTAACTCCAAAGCTTAGAGACAGCCAGGGGAGGGGCAAAATTAAAGGCCAAGATAATTGTCATTGATCGATCTACTTAATGGTGTGAAAATGCCCAATTAAAGCAGTCTACATGGTTGGTTGCTGAGCTGAGGGACTGAATGAGTCTCCTAGTTAATTGAGCTGCCCTGTGCGTGGTCAGAGTCCGCTGCACGGAAGACGCCTTCCTGGCTTGACCTGCGGGTCACCTGGTTCCATGGGTGGAGGATTCGGGAAGCCAGGCAACCAGGGCTTGCAGGAAAGGAGATGCAACTCCCATCACACCCTACAGCTACCCGCCCAGTAGTGACTCCCTGGGTTCTTCTCTGAGCCTTGCAGGTAGAGTCACTCACCATGAAGTTTTCTTCCCTGACAGTGTTTCTTTCCTCTCTGCCTGTGAGCCTATGATGACGTAAATGTAGCGTTTCAGGAATCAGCCTAAGCCTGAACTGTAGGCAGTGTGAGGCTCCATCTAGCGGCAGCCACCTGCAGTTCTGAGGCATTATGGCCCATTTTCCAGCTCTACCAGCTGTGTGATGTTGGCCGAGTCACCGACTGCTTCTAAACAAAAGGAGCACTGTAATAACGTAACTGGCACTGGTCCTCTTGACTGTGAGGTCCTGGCTAGTTGATAAAATACAGTGTGAGCTGAGTGCCTGTGAAGCTGCGTTGTCGGGGCCTAGCAAGATCTATACTCAACGCTGGACTCTCTTGTGCACTGTATGATTTGTGATTCATTCACAAAACTGTGGCCTGTGCCAACCACTCAGTGCATGCATACGTTTTTAGTAGGAGGCAAGTTCAAAGGAATTTCATCTTTAGTCTTAGAAACCATTCACAATATAAAAAAATTTCTGATCAAAACACATAGAGGGAGCCGGTGAGATAGCTCAGCAGTCTAACACACCTGCTTACGCAAGCATAAGCAAAAAAGCTGGGTTCCATCCCTGGCACCACATGCCCGAGGGCTGGGCAACCCCCCCCCCCCCCGCTCAGCCACACAAGCATAGAGGGAAGTTTCTTCAATTTGATAAAGAACAGGTCGCTGGCTTCTGAGCTCTGCTCTGGAGTGTGTGCAGGTGCCATGTCCGGCCACAAAGGTGGCAAGAAGAAGCCCCTGAAGCAGCCCAAGAAACAGGCCAAGGAGACGGACGAGGAAGATAGAGCATGCAAACAGAAGCAAAAGGAGTTGCAGCAGAAACTTGAGGAGCTAAAAATGAAGGCCGCAGGAAAGGGACCCCTGGCCACAGGTGGAATTAAGAATTCTGGCAAAAAAGAAACTGTTCCTTGTGTGTACAGTGATGGTGATCCTGGATTCCACTCCTGTTCAGATATATGGATGAGGTGTCGTAACATCTCTTGACACCTATACTACAAGGAAGTGTGTCTTGGAGTCTGTTGTACATGTAAGAATAAAATTTTATAAGAAAAAAATTTGACAAAGAACATCTGACAAAAACTCTATAGTTTATATATTTAATGGCAAAAGATTGAATGCTTTCCCCTTAAAAATCTAGAGGCAAAGACATTTATGCCTTTCTCCTTTGTTAAAAATAGTGCTGTAAGTTTGAACCAGTGAAATAGGCAAGAAAGATGTAGAAGACATAGAGATGAGAAAGGGAGAATGAAAATTATTCCTATTTTAAGCAACATTATTATCTATCTATAAAGTAGCAAAGAATCTACAACAAGCCCTCAGGGAACTAATAAGTGATCTCAGGAAGCTTTCAAGACCTACAATGAACATTAAAAAATCAATTATGTTTCCATATAGTAGCAATAAATGCATGATCACTAAAATTTAAAATGAAATACCAATTATAATTGTTCGTAATGAAATATCTACAAAGTGTACAATACTTCTGTTTAAAACTATATGTAAATAAAAGAGGCAAAGAGAGAGACATACCATGTTCATGAATTGTTAGCCTTGACACATCAGTTCTTCCTAAATCAACAGAGAGGCTTAATGCAATTTCTATTAAAGACCTAGAAAAAAATTTGAGTGTAGATTATTCTAGAATGTGTAAGGAAAGGAAAAGTAAATAAAATGGCTTTGCAAAAGAGAATAAAATAGTAGGGATCAAGCTACTTGATCTTCCCGACTTAACTATCTAGCTACATTAATAGACTACATAGTACTGGTGGAAGGATAGACACATAAATCAATATAAATGGACAAATAAACAATAGTCAGGCTTATGTTAAATGCCCAATAAATATTTAGAAAGGTGTAGAAACAATAGGGGAATGCAGATTTTTCAATAAGTGATCCTGGAGCAAGTAAATATGTATAGCCGAAAAGATCATATTCAAGGAAAAAAGATTAATTCAAAGTGGACCACAGACTGATTATACAGGGGAAGTCTTTAAAACTTTAAGAAAAGAAGTACAAGAGAAGCTACTCAGGACTTGTCGCTAATAGCACGATCCCTAAAGGAAAAATGGATAAATTGGATTTCATCAAAATTTAAAACTTTTGCTGTTTGAAAAAGCCTGTTAGGAGACTTAAAAAGACAAGCTATAGAGCAGAATGAAACAGCTTCACCTTACATATTCGATTAAAAAAATCAGTATTTAGAATATATAAAGAACACTCATCTCCACAGCAAGAATTAACTATTCCAGTTAGAAAATGGCAAAAGACAGGTAGAGACATTTCACCGAGGAGAGGCTGCAGATGGTCAGTTACCACAAGAGAAGATGTTCGGCATCATTAGCCAGAGGGAAATGGAACATGAGAACCACAGGGCGAAGTCACTCTGCATCCTTAAGAATGGATAAAAGAAAAGAGAATGAAAATATCAAATAGTGGCTAAGCTGCGACAGGGCTGGGTCCCACAACACACTGCTGGCAGAATGTCGAATGGCACGGCTATGTACACCTTGGAAAGTTGGGCTTTTCATAGAAAACTAAATGTACAACTAACTATAACGTGATCCAATAATTGTGCTCCTGGTCACTTATTCCAGAGGAATGAAGATTTATGCTTGCTCGTCCAAAAAGTATCCTGTGTGATAGTGGTTCCATTCACAGCAGTGACAACTAGAAACAACTTAGACGTCCTTGAGTAGGTGAATGGTTGAACAGATGGTGGTATATTTATATTGTGGACTACTAATTGGCAGGTAAAAAGAGCAAGCTATTGACAGCCTGGATAAAATGCCTGAGAAGTATGCTTAGTGAACAGTTATGTTGTTGAGATGACAGTTACAAAAAAAAAGAGCAGATAAACGTCTCTCAAGGGCTTAGGAAGAGCTGGAAGACAATGAAGCAGGGTATGGCTATCAAATGGCAGCATGAAGAGACCGGGTACGGTGGCGCACACCAGTAATCCCAGCGCTGGGGAGGCTGACAACAGGAGGATCACTATGAGTCCAAGCTGCATAGTGAGACTCTGTACCAAATACATTTTTCTTTTTTCTTTTTGGTGGAACCGAGGATTGAAATCAGACCCTTGCGCTTGCCAGACAAGTGCTTATCCTACTGAGCCATCTCTCCAGCCCTCAAATACATTTTTCAAAAGGCATCATGAAAGATCTTCGCAATGATGGAAATGTGTTTGTTAAGTGTGTTAATGTGAAAATCCTGGTTGCAATATTGTACTACAGTTTGGCGAGATGTCACCTTTAGGAAAACCTGGTATGAAGGATCTCTGTGTTATTTCTTATAGCTGTACATAAATCTGAAAGTATCCACAAATGAAACCAAAGGGAATAAAAACTACAGATGTAATAAAATTTCACATATGTGTGTGTATACACGTACACACCAAGGAATGCACACGGAGTGGATGACATCTAAGTCTATGATCTGGTTAACTATATTAGCTTAGTTAAATGTACCAATGTCAACTTCCTCATTTTGATAAGGCAGTGAGTTATGTGGGTTTATATAAAATGTTGAGAAAAGCCGGGTGGGTGATGAGGATATGGAACCTCTCTAATTTGAAACTTCTTGTGAGTCTATAAAAACATTTTAAAAATTGAGAACAAAAAAGAAACTGATGATTAGTGAGCACAATGTGAAGCTGCAACCTTGACAGGTCTGGAGGAGGAGCTCCTACTCCCAGAAGTGTATCAATAGCCCTCCTGTTGGCAGCATCACGGAGGGGGCTGGGATGGTTGCCGGAGTGATATTACCTCTCCTGCAGCATCAGGGAGCTCACAGCTCACACATACATCAGAGCAGGGGTTTGAATTTGCCTCCTCGGGACTCCAGACACAGGCTTCCATTCCTTCTGGTTGCATAAAGCAGAACCTGTCTTGCAAGGGTCCCCAGTCTGCTGCAGAGGGTGGGGCTGGGTCTGAAGACACATGGTAGAGTTGTAGCTCTGGCTCTTTATCAACCTAGTAACTGGACTCTGTTCCTATTTGCAGACAATATCTTCATGCCAGACATCAGAGGAATGAAAAAGATGTGATAAGAGCCTTGTGAAAAATACAGCCTCCCTGCTCCCGAACAAAGTGTTCTGGGAAAGTTTGCACTTCAAGTTATAGGGGGAGGAGGCTGACACATCCTCCCAGTTCAGGGTGGCAGAAATCCCAGGATGGTGTGTATGCATGAGTGTGTGCATGTGTGTGTACATGTGGGGGCGGGGGTTGCTGTCATAGGAGGGGCTCATCTGCTTGCCCACCTGTGCAATGGGTGAGCTGCCAACCTCCCTGTTTAACTAGATCCTTACAGGTTCCCAGCAAGAATTGGCATAAGGGATGTTGCGGCTGGTCTTCTAGGTCCAAGGGAAAAAAGGATCAGAACCTAGGGATGTGAAGAGGAACCGAAGCTGTTCTTAGCCTTCCTGAAAGCGGCTTAGTTGTACAGAGCCTAACCCGTGATGGGACAGAGAGGACTGTTTGTTTGTTTGTTTTGGGGCTGAATGGTGCCAGACCCCTGGAATACCCCTGGTCCTCCTCATATTCTCACGCAGGATTAGCAATAGGCAGCATGCACCAGGTCATACCAACATGTCCTCAGTGGCCACAATTTCGTTCAGTCTTTCTAGCAACCTATCATTATCTTTGGATTACAGATAACAAAACCAGGCAGAAAGAGCACAAATAGGAGATGGCCAAATGGCTCAGTGGATTAAAGCACCTGTAAGCAGGTGTAGGGCCTGAGGCTGGGGGTTCTATCCCTGGGCCTACCGTGCAGGCCCCAGCCCTGGGACACACTGAGATAGCAATTGAGACTGGGTGTAGTGGCACGTGCCTGTAATCCCAGCTCTTGGGAGGCTGTGAAAAGGTGGATCACTACAAGTCCAATCTATTAGCAAGTCCTGAACACCCTATAGACCATTCCCTAAAATATAAAAACAAAAACAAACCAATAAAAAAAGAACCCAAATATTTTGAACTCACATATGAGGGGTGGCACTGATGCTGGACCCACCAGCTCCAGGGGTCATGCTTTTAACCATAACTTTCCATTCCTTTCTTATTATTTGCTTCCCCGCTAAGATGCATTGAGAAAACCAGGGCCAGGGACCTCACAGCTTTGTGGCTGACTCAAGTTGTGATGAATCTTCTTATCTCAGGGAAGCTGCCTCGTTGGCAGTGAGGACATGACATCCACAGAGTCTGCATCTAGGAGCTTATGTGTATTTTGCAGACTCTCTAGTGCCTGTCCAGAATGCCAGAGAATAGGAAATGAGATCCAGAAACCTGGATGACCAAGGGCGAGGACCTGGAACACAGCCAGCCAGACAAAGCTGGCGGAGGCAAAGGCTGGGAACAAGATACTAGAAATCAAATCCCACTTCTGCCACTTACTGACAATATAGCCCAGTGGGACTTGCCCTCTGTGCCCTGGCTGCAGTGCTGAAAAAAAGAGAGTAATAGCTCTGATCCTTAAGGATACTATGAGGATAAAGTAATGGCTCTGGACCACAAAAGGGCTCAGACCTTAAGGTTTATTCAAACGAGGTGATCACTGCTGCTATTCCCAGAGTGGAGAAAACCAGGGATTTTGACAGTAGAGGAAAGTTTTCTGGCCTTCCTTCCTGCTCTGTGGCAGCAAGTATTTTGATTTCTAAATCATGAGCTGTCTCTCCAATGGCATCTAACCAGTAGAGCTCTACCGACCATGTACTGAAACAGCACCACCCCTCCTTGGCAACTCTCCCACTCCCTCCTCCCTTCGTAGCACTTTCATCATTGAACTTCATTTATGTCATTTGAGATGATTACCTAAAATAGAGTATAACATACCTAGAAATATTAGGAGCTCAGTGTACAAGATTTCCTGAGGTGGAACAAACTATTTCTCCATGCAGTTTTTTTTTTTTCTTTTTTCAGAACCAGGAATTGAACTCAGGCCCTTGTGCTTGCCAGGCAAGCACTTATTCTACTGAGCCATCTCCCTAACTGAGCCATCTCCCCAGCTGGCCCCAACTGAGTCATCTTCCCGGCCCCATATCCAGTTTAAAAATACTGAACGAGTGCGGTCTTGTGGACTGAGCATTTTGACCTTCTCTGTATGAAATGGAAGCAGGGTCCCGTTGCACCTTCTCCCTGTCTGCCTGGCTAGTGTCCCCCATCGCAGGCACTTGGCATAGTTCTTTTATTAATTTGTAAACTTCAGGTTTTCTATAAGTTTAAGAAAGCAACGGATTGCCTTGGCCACCTTCCCAGTCTTCTAATTAGGAGCAATTTGTTTAATTTCAGAACTTGTGATGTGGAAGAAAGAACACAGAATTGGGAACTACCCAAAGCTGAGGACAGGATGGTGAATGTTATTATGACCTGTAAACATTAATATTATTATTAAACACACAAAAGCTATGGTTTGTGGAGTTCTTGATATATGTATGGGACAGGCATTGGGCAGGAAGATCTGTGTATATAATTTCATGCAATCCTTAAAACAACCCAAAAGGTGAACACTACAGATGTTTTTGCAGATGAGGGAACCGCAGGTTTTAGAAGGAATATCCATCAAAAAACCCATCGCTAATGTTCTCTCTACTATAATTAACATCCTCTCTGAGCCTTGGTTTCTCATCTGCGAAGTGGTTCTATTCATATGTGCTGAGTATACAGTAAAGGTGGGACAAGGCACTGCCTGGGGAGGAAGGGATACTAAATAGGGATCAGACCGGTGCGAATCTCCTTCCCTTCTTCCATGTGTGAAAGCTCATCAAGAATACGGAGAGCTCAGTGTGACTTTTAATTGGCGGTTCAGAATTCAAGATGACATGAAGAATTTGCAGAAGAAGAGGCGGTACCCAGCTTGCTCCCCTCAACAAAACTCAGAGCAGCACATCTGGGCTGGGTGGGGGAAGAGCAAGAGGCCTCTGTAGCTTCTTGGTTTTCCGCGATCTCCAGGTTTTTTCTCTTTCTCTTTCTTTCTTTCTTTCTTTCTTTCTTTCTTTCTTTCTTTCTTTCTTTC
>NDGN011336253.1:0-10101 GCA_002564285.1 Tympanoctomys barrerae | reverse complement strand
TTTAGACAGATAGTTAGGGTAAACCAAACTGCATATGTTGCAGGGTAATAATAAGCTTCTCTTATGGAAGGTTAGCAACCTAATTTAGCAGATCAAAAATTGAAGAAAAGGAAGGGCTTCACGGTAGCCAACATTTTGGCCCTGGCCTTTCAAGGTCAGTGAAGACTCAGGCCATAGGAGAACCTGTACTCTAACACCATGTAATTCAGTTGTGCCCCGAATTTTCTGATCAAGAAGATTATGGAGCCACAGAGAAATGTGATTGATGATGTATAGTGTGCCTCAGGAGAGTCACATGGAGAGAATACATTTTCTCAGACTTTCACAGATAGCAAATTGGTCAAACAATGGCAATGACTCATCCTCATGGCTGACACTGACAAAGGATCTACAAACTGCAGTTAAGGATTACAGGATAAATCCTAGCGTACTTGACTGACCTTATCAAATAGAAAAGTTACATTTCCTGTCATATAGGTTTTGCTTTATTTTGGTCTTAACCATCCAGAAGTATAAAAAGGAGGTATATAAAGTAAAGCCATATTAATACCATGAGCTGCAAAAGGTTCAAGTCGATAACTTCTGAGGATAACCACTACTATTATGGACTGCTGGATAATGTTGGATTGTTTTGCTGAATTCAAGCACCTATAGTATTTAGATGCCAATAGAATACCCACATCTAAGAGGACTAAACCAAAAAAGGGGATACAATGGAAGGACCATTTTGTATTCAGATATAAAAAATAGTTAGGATAGATATACAGCTACTTTTAGTTAATTCAATGAGAAAAAAGATTTGTACCAATAGTGTTTGATAGTATATACTGTGTACTCCTTATACTGTGGAAAACCACTAAGAAGTTAACAATGTGCAGTGTATTAATTATTGAAACGGTCATACTAATCAGCTTTGAAACAATCCCATTGGCATTTCTTCCTCAATAAAAATAAATGGAATCATAAAAACTAAATCAAATTGTTGACACCACAAAAAATTGAATCATATGTGCTGATCCCCAGTACAACCAATAAAATATCAAATCTTGGGAAAAAAAAAACTATCACTAAACCTAAAACTAACCTTAGAAGTAACCTTAGGACTAACCCTAACCCCAAACATAACCCCAACCCTAAATGTAACCTTAACCCAACCCTAACCCTGAAACAAACGCTAACCTTAACGATAACTGTAAAACTAACCTTCACCCTAAATGTAATCCTAACCCTAACACTAACCAAAATACTAAATCTAACCCTAAACCTAACCTTGTTTCTAATGCTAACCCTAACTCTAATGGTAACCGTAACCATAACCCTAAACCTAACCATATCCATACCCATAACGGTAACCCTAATCATAACAGTAACTAATAGTAACACTAACCCTAAACCTAAATGTAACCCTAAGCCTAACGTAACCCTAAGACTAACGTAACCTAAACGTAACCTAAACATAACCTTAACCCTAACCATAATCATAACCCTAACCCTAAACTAGCAGTAACCCTAAGCCAAACCCTAACCATAATCCTAATGCTAACCCTAAACATAATCCTAACCCTAAACCTATACTAAATGTAACCAAAAAACTAATCCAAAATCTAAACCTAGACCTAACGCTAATAATAACCCTAAACTAAGCCCTAACCCTAACCCTATGCTAACTCTCTAACATTAATGCTAAATGTAACCATAAACCTAACTGTACTCCAACCATAAACCTAACCTGACCCTAAGCCGAGCCTTAACTCGAACCGTAAACCTAACCCTTACCCTAAAACTAACGCTAACCCTATCCATAACTGAAACCCTAACCCTAACTCTAAACCTAAACCTAACTGCACTCATAACCTTAACCCTAAACCAACCCTAACTGCAACCTAAACATAAGTGTAAATCTAACCTGGATGCTAACCTTAACCCTAATCCTAACCCTAAAACTTGCCCTAAACCTAACTGTAAATGTAACCCTAACGCTAACCATAAACCTAACCCGAACCATAAACCTAAACCTGACCCTAACTGTACACCTATCATAAACCTAAACCCAATGGTAACCATAATCGTAACCCAAACCCTAAAAGTAAACCTAAATCTAACCCTAACACTAACCCTAACCCTAACAGTAATACTAAACCTAAAATTACCCATAAGCATAACACTAAAACTAACTCTAAATATAAATGTAATCCTAACTCTAAATATAACACTAAATGTAACCATAATCATAACCCTAACCCTAACCTAACCCTAACCATAACCATACCCTAATCGTAATTATAACACTAACCATAACCCTAACCCTAACCATAAACATAACCTTAAGCTAAACACTAACCATAACCATAACTGTAACCCTAACCATAACACTAACCATTACCCTTACCCTACCTCTAAGAGTCACCCTAACCTTAACCCTAAAAAACAACTGTAATCGTAACTGAAACTGTAACCTTAACCCTAAATGTAATGCTAACCCTAAACCTAACCCTAAGCCTTACTGTAACCAAAATGCTAACCCTAACTCTAACCATAACCATAATCATAATCCTAACACTAGCTGTAACCCTACTACTAACCATAACCACAACTGTACCAATAACCCTAACCTAAACCTTAAGCTTAATCCTAAACCAAATCGTAACCATAAATGTAACCGATAGCCTAATCTTAAACCTAACCTGAACCTTAAAACAAATGTTAACCCTAAACCTAACCCTAACTGTAATGGTACCCCCAACCTGAACCCTAAACCTAACCCTAACACTGATTGTAACCCTCACGGGACCTCTACCCTAACCCTAAGCATAACCTTAACCCTAACTGTAACCCTAATGGTAAAACTAACCTTAACCATTAAGCTAAAAGTAACACTAAACCTATCCATAAGCATAACTCTAACCCTAAACCTAACCTTACACTAAACCTAAATGTCTGATAACCCTAGACCTAACCCTAAATCTAACTGTAACCCTAAACCTAAACATAATCCTAAAACTAACACTAACCCAAACCATAACCCTAACACTAACCCTAACACAAACCCTAACCCTAACCTTAATCCTAATTTCAAATGTAAATGTAATCCTAACCCTAATCCTAACTGTGAACATAACCCTAATCCTAACACTAACCATAAACCTAATTGTAACTGTAACTTACAGGTACTAAATTGTACCTGTGAAACAAACAAAAACACTAACTGTAACCCTAACCCTAACCATAACCATAACACTAAACCTAACTGTAAACATAGCTGTTACTGTAAGCCCAACCCTAACCATCACTGCAACCCTAACTAAAACCCTAACCATAACAATATCCCTAGCCCTAGCCTTAACCATAACCAAAACCCTAACCAAAACTGTAAGACTAACCCTAACCCTAAACTTAACACTAATCCTACCCATAACACTATAACCCTAACACTAACCATAAGTATAAACCTACCCATAACACTAACTGTAACCCTAACCATAACTTAATCATAACCCTAACCATAACTGTAACACTAAACCTAACACTAAGCCTAACCCTAAGTATAACAATAACCATAAACATAACCCAAAACAGAACTCTAAAGGTAACCATAACCCTAATGCTAACACTGATAGAAACCCTAACACTAACAGTAATACTAACCCTAAAACTAACTGTAAACCTACCCTAACCCTAACCAAAACCCTAACCCTAATCCTAAACATGACCTTACCTCTAACCCTCACCCTAACCCTAACTGTGACTGTAACCCTAACCCTAAACCTAACACTAACCCTAACCCTAATCTTCACCATAACTCTACCTCTAAAACTAACCATAACCCTAACCTTAACCATAAACCTTAACCTAAACATAAACCAAAACCTAACCCTAATTCTAAGCCTAACCATACCTGTAACTCTAACCCTAACCATAAATGTAAAGCTACCCTAACCATAAAGGTAAAGGTAATGCAAACCCTAACCATAAAAATAGCCCTAACCATAACCCTAAATGTAATGGTAATCTGAACCTTAATTCTAATCATACCCCTAACTCTAATGGTAGCCTTAACCCTAAACATAACCAAAACACTAAGAAACCTAAATTTAACCCTAATGCTACTAATAACCCTAACCCGAACCATAACTGTAACTCTAACCTTACACTAACCGCAACAATAATCCTAACCGTACCACTATCATAAAACCTAAACTAAATGTGAGCATAACAGTAGGATTAACGGTAAATCTAATACCAAACCAAACACTAATACTAACCCTAACAGTAACCTTAACCATAACCCTAGCGCTAACAATAACCCTAACTCAAAACCTAACCCTAAAACTAAATGTAAGCCTAACCCTAACTGTAACACCAACCCTAAAGCTAACCATAACTTTAACACTAAACCTAACCCTAATCCTTAACATAACCCTAACACCAAATGTAACCCTAATTGTAACCCTAAACATAATCCTAACCCTAAACCTAAACCTAACCCTAACCATAACACTAATGGTAACTGTGACAGTATCCATAACCCTGACCCTAAAACTAATTATTAACCTTACCCTAACCATAACCCTAACTCTAACCATAAACCTAAACCTAACTGTAACAGTAACCGTAACCCTAAGCCTAACAGTACCTGTAACCCTAAACTTAACCCTAACCCTAACCATAGCTATAACTCTAAACCTAACCCTAACCATAAAGGTAACTGCACTCTAATCCTAAACCTAAATCTAAACTTAACACAAATGTTGAGCCTAAGCCTAAACCTAATTGTAACTGTTACCCTAACCTTAACCCTAACACTAACCCTAACACAAACCATAACCATAACCGTACTCCTAACCTAAACCTAACCCTAACCCTATTTGTAATCATACCTCGAACCATAACCCTAACCCTAGTCCTAAACCAAAAAGTAAATATAACACTAACCCTAACCCAAGCCATAATGCTAACCCTAATCATAATCCTAAACCTAACAGTAACCCTAAAGCTAACCCTAACTCGAACACTTACCTTAACCCTAATTACACCCCTACCCTAATCGTAACTCTAATCCTATCACTAACCATAACCCTGTTACCCTAATCCTAATCCTAAACCTAACCTTAACTGTAACCATATTCTAAACCTAAACCTAATCCTAACTATAATCATACCCAAAAACCTAAACCTAACCTAAACCATAACGATAATCCTAACTCTAACCCTAACACTAAACCTAGCCCTAAACCTAACCCTAATCCTAACTATAATCATAACCAAAAACCTAAACCTAACCTAAACCATAACGATAACCCTAACTCTAACCTTAACACTAAACCTAACCCTAAACCTAACCTAACCTAAACCCTGAACCTAACCTAAACCTAACCTAACCCTAACCTAACCTAACCCTAACCCTAACCTAATCAGTAAAACTAAATTTAAACCTTACCCTAACCCCAACTACAAACCTAATATGACCCTAAACCTAACACTAACACTAACCAAAACCTAACTCAAACCCTGAAGGTAATCCTGATCCTATGGTAAGCCTAAACCTAACATTAAGCCTGATCCTAAATATAACCTTAACCCTAACCATACCCATAACACTAACACTAACCCCAAACCTAACTGTAACCCTAACCATGCCCTTAACTTCAACCCTAACACTAATACAAACTCTAACCATAACCATAACCCTAACCACAATGCTAAGCCTAACCCTAACTATATATGCAACCAAAACCCTGACCATAACCATAGTTCTAACTATAACATTAACCTTAACCATAAGTGTAAACAACCCTAAACTTAACATTAAACATAACCTTACCAAAACCCTAACTATGACCATAACCCTAACCATAAAACTAACCATAACACTAAAGCTAACCATAACCCTAAAACAGACAGTAACCCTAAACCTAACTCTAAACTTAATCCAAACCCTAAACCTAACACAAACCCTAACCCTAATGGTAATCCTAATGTTAAAGATAACACTAACCCAAACTATTAACCTAACCTAACTGTAACCCTAACCCTAACGGTAACCCTAACTACAACTGTAAACATAACTGTAACCCTAACTCTAACATTAACCCTAACCCTAACCTTAACTATAACACTAACCCTAAACATAAACATAAACTGTAATGCTAAACCTAAACCTAACCCTAAATGTAACCGTAACACTAAACGTAAGGTTAACTGTAACCAGAATTATAACCCTAAACCTAACCGTAATCCGAACAATAACCGTAATCATAACAATAATTCTAACCCTAAAGTAACTCTAACCCTAAACCTAACACTAACCCTAACCCTAACTGTAAGCCTAATTGTAACCATAACCATAGCCCTAACCTAACACTGTACATTACCATTACTCCAAACCTAACCTTAGCCCCAACCCTAACCATAACCATAGCTATAATGCTAACTCAAACCCTTACGCATAACCCTATACCTAACTTTAACACTAACCCTAATCATAACCCAAACCCTAATCCTAACCCTAACCATAACGCTAACGATTGCCACAACACTAACCTTAAGCCTAACCCTACTTGTAACCCTATCTCTAAATCTAAACTTAACCCTAAACCTAACCATAACACTAAATCTAACACTAAACATAACCCTTCCCCTAAACCTAACTGTAACCCTAAATATAATTGTAACCGTAACCCAAACATTAAACCTAACCATAAACCTAACCCTAAACCTAATCTTAACCCTAAACCTGACACTAACCTTAACTCTAACCATACCCCTACCCTCTGTACTCCTAACCCTAAACATAATGTAACTCTAAGACTAACCATAACAATAACCATAACCCTAAACCTAAGCTTAACCATAACCATAACCAAAGCACTAACCCTAACCATTCCCCTAACCATAACCATAACCCTAAACCTAACCTTAACCCTCAGCAAAACCCTAACACTAGCCATAATCATAATCATAATCCTAACCCTAACCATAACCGTAAGACTAACCTTAACATTAATCTTAACTGTAACTCAAACCCTAAACTTAACCATAATCCTAACCTTAACCATAAGCTTAACCCTAACCTTAACCCTAATTCTAACAGTAACCATAACTCTAAACCTAACATTAACCCTAACCATAAACGTAACTGAAACCCTTATCCTAAACCTAAACCTAACCATAAACATAACCCCAATACTAACCCTAACCATCACACTAATCCTAACCATAACTCTAATTCTAACCTTAACCCTAACCCTAGCCCTACCTTAAAATTATCCCTCACCCTAAGCGTAAGTGTAATACTAACCATAAACTTCACCCTAACCCTAAACCTAAAACTAAACCTAACATTATCTGTAAGCATAACTCTAACGCTAAACCTAACCACAACCCTAAACCTAACTGTAACCCTAACTCTAACCCTAACCATAACCCTAACACTAACCATAACACTGATCTAAACCCTAAAGCTAACCCAAACTGAAACCCTAACAGTAAGCCTAACCCTAACCCCAACCCTAAACCTAACCTTAACCTAACCCTAACAGTAACCCTAAACCTAACCATAACCCTAAACCAAACCCTAACCCTAGACCTAATCCTAGCCAAACATCTACCCTAACAATAATCCTAGTTCTGTAGCTAACTGTAACCCTAACCACACTCTTATCCTTAATCCTAAAACTAAACTTAAACATAACGATAAACCTAACCCTAACCCTAACAGTAACCCTAACTCTAAAGTTAACAGTAATCCTATCCGGAACCCTAAACCTAGCCCTAACACAAACACCAACAATAACCCTAAACCTAACCCTAACCTTAAATGTAATGATAAAACTAAATGTAATCCTAACCCTTACCATACCCATACCATAACCGTAACTATAACCTTAACCCTAACCCAAACGCTAACCCTAAAGGTAATCTTAAACTTAATCCTAACGCTAAACCGAACTGTAACCCAAAGTGTAACCTAACCTAACCCTAACCCTAAACGTAACCCTAACCCTAACCATAATCGTAACAATAACCCTAACCATCCCCTTACCCTAACCCTAACCTTAACACTAACTCTAACACTAAGGGTAATGCTAACCATAGGCCTAACCCTAAACAAAAACATATCTCTAACACTTAAACTAATCTTAAACCTACCATTTACTGTAATTCTAACTCTAAAACTTACCATAACCATAGCACTAAAAATAACCCTAACTCTAAATGTAACCTTAACTCTAAATGTAACTGGAACTCTAAACCTAATCATAACCATAAGCATAACCCTAACCAAAACCAAAACCCTAACCCTAAACCCAATCCTAACAGTAACGCTAATCCTAACAGTGATCCCAACCGTAACTCAAACCATAACCATGACCAAAATCCTATCCCTAAACCTCAACGTAATGCTAATATTAACTGTAACACTAACCCTAGGCTGAACCCTAACTGTAAACATGATCTTAACCGTAACCATAAACCTAATTCTAATCCCTAACCCTAACCATACAGGTAACCCTAACACTATGTCTAACCCTAACCATAACCCTAAAACTAACCCTTAACTTATCCCCAAATGTAACCCTAAACCTAAACATAACCCTAATCACAAAGCTAACAATATCGCTAGCCCTAACCATAAACCTAACTCTAACCCTAAACCTAACCCTAACCATCACCCTAACCCTAAATATAACCCTAACCCTATACCTAACACTAACCCTAAACCTAACCAACTAAATAACCCTTAAGCTCACTGTAAACATAACTGTAAACCTAAAGCTATCCAAAAACTGAACCCTAACAATATCCCCAAACCTAACCTTAACTCTAACCCTAACTGTAACCCTAAACCTCACCCAAACTGTAACCCTAACATGAAAGCTAACCCTAACACTATTGTAATCATAGAACGAACCCGAACCCTAGACCTAAGCCTAAACCTAACCCTAAGAGTAACCATTACCCTAACACAAACACTAACCGTAACATTGAACCTAAACCTAATGTTAACACTAACCCTCATGCTAAACGTAATCCTAAACCTAAACCTAATTGTAACCCAAACCCTAACCCTAACCATAAACCTAACAGTAACCATAACTCTAACCTAACCATAATCATAACCCTAAATTTAATTGTAGGAGTAACATTAACCCTAATCTTAACCATAACCCTAGCCCAACAGTAACCTTAAACTGAACCCTTACCCTAACCATAACCCTAATCCTAGCTGTAAACCTAAATGTAAACCAAACAATAAACCTAACCCTAATTGTAACTGCTAACTCTAGCCCTAACTCAAAACCTAACCCTAACTCTAACTGTAACCCTAACCCAAACTCTAAACCTAACCATAAGCATTATCATAAATCAGACCCTAAACCTAATTGTAACCCGAAACCTAAGCCTAAACCTAAACCAAACCATAAACCTAACCCTAATTGTAATAAGAACCCTAAACCTAAACATAACCCTAACCTTAAACCTACAAGTAACTCTAAACCTAACTCTAACAATAAACCTAACCATAACGCTAACCATAACTCTAACCCTAAAGCTAAACATAATCTTAAACCTAGCCCAAACCGTAAACCTAAACCTAACCCTAACTGTAACCCTAACCTTAATTTTAAGCTTAACCACAACCCTAACACAGATCCTAACGCTAAACATAGCCATAACCTTAACCTAACCATAACCCTAAACAGTATGCATAACTAATCCTAACCATAACCCTAATCTTAAACATAACTGTAACTCTAGCCCTAAGCCTAAACTTAATCATAACCCAAACTCTAAGCACAATACTCCTAATCTACACCCTAACTCTAAGCCTAAATGTAACCCTAACAATAACCTTAATCCTAAACCTAACCCTAACTCTAACCCTAACCATAACCATAAACCTAACACTAACTCTAACCATAGCCCTAATACTAACCCTAATAGTAACCCTAACCCTAACACTAACAGCAAACTTAAACCTACCTGTAACACTAACATTAACCCTAACTCTACTCCTAACCCTAAACCTTACCTTACCCCTAAACCTAACCTTAACACTAAACATAGCCCTAAAGCTAAACCTAAACATAACTCTAACAC
>NDGN011336252.1:0-12635 GCA_002564285.1 Tympanoctomys barrerae | reverse complement strand
TATACATCTGGGACTCACATCTCAAGCTTTTTGTAGGATCTTGGGTGCAATGTCTTTCTTGGTTCTGTCTAAATATAGTTTTCAGTAGGCAGGAGTGGAATGCTTAGAAAGTATACAACTTGCTGGTGTCAGGGAAAGAGATCTAACTTATTTTACCATATAATTTAGCTTCTACATCACTTGTATGTTATTCAACTTCCATAGTTCTAAATCTCATCTACATCCTCCCTCAAGTAATTAATTTCTTGGGCTTCAGGCACTGCCTATTGCCATTGTGGAACACATTCCTGGAAGAATCCTAGACCTATCATCGACCCAGACAGCACAAAGGTTTTGAGCAGGGCTCCACACAAAGGGAACATCTGCATTCTATGGCGTGTACTTTGAGAGGGGTTCCTGTTCCTAATTTGCACAAAGCCCCCTGGGCTGATGGTATCTCTCAGAGAAACAGCTCCATGGGCTGGGGAGATAGCTTGGTGGTCTAAGTACCTCACTGGCAAGCACAAGGACCTGGGTTCAATCCTTGGTACTGCATACCATGCTGGCCCAGGAATGCCAGGTGTGTCTTGTGGGCTACTGAAACTGGGCATGGTGGCACACGCCTGTAATCTCAGTGCCCAGGAAGGGCTGAGACAGGAGGATCACTATGAATCCAAACTGCATAATAAGACATGTACTAAATACATAAACAAAAAAAGTATTTTTTTTAAAAAAAGAGCTCTAGTAAGATGTTTTCTTTTTTTAAAAAATATATTTAGCACAGGGTCTACAGGGCCTCACTACACAGATCGGACTGATAGTGATCCTTCTGTTTTCAGCCTCCCAAGCACTGGGATTACAGGTGTGTGCCACCATGCCCAGTCTCAATGGCATTGTCAGTGTGCCCTGGGGGGCWGGGTGGGTATCGTACGCTGGGGATCGAACCCCGGCCCTTGCGTCTGCCTAAGCAGCCACTTTAATCTGCTGAGCTATCTGGCCAATCCTAGCAAGCTGTTTTCTGTGCAGTACACCTCGTGTCTGAGCCTGAGGTTTGGGGAGGGCCACTTCTCTTCCTGATCTCAAGGGCTTCTAATTGTTAAAACAGTGTGATAAACATGTGCGATAGTTTTGAGAAAAATAAAGGGAAAAAAATAATTTCACAGCATCCTGGCCACAGTTTGTTGTTCCTATCCATCTGTAATTTACATAACATATCAGAATGTACTCAGCATATTTTGCATCACAACTTCCTATTTCCAGAGGGTTTTTCCATAATTACAATAGTATTTAATTTCTGCCGAGGAAATGGGTGACAACTAATTTAGTGATCTGATCCCCTATTGTTGGGCTCTGTATGCTCCTCCGAGTGTTTTGCCTCCGTAGATGATGCCTACATGAGCACAGTGTCTCTGACTTACTCTTCCTTTGTATGAAGAATAAATTCCCAGGTGTAAGATAAGGATTAACAGTTTCACAGGCCTTTGATATATGCTGCCATATTGATTTGTTAAAGGATGGTAAAGATTTACTTCCCCTGGGTTCCTTGTAGCTGAATAATGTATAAGATACTCACAATTTATTAACTGGTTGGGGCCGCGGCTCTGACCAGTCTAAACTGAAGCCGCTGCTACTCAGCTTGTCTAAGCATATTGCTCGAATATCAGCTCTACCTAGCAAACTCTTCATGGTCTCTAATCACCCTTTCCCTTTCCTTTTGTTTCTGTAAATCTGTTTCCTATTCTCTTCCTTTACCTCCAGCTCAAGGTAGTCACGGAGACCACAGTAGCCATCCTCCTGGGTGCCTACTCTGCCTTCACATATAATGGCCAATCTAGCTGTCAGAACAACTGTGTCAGGTGGTGTCGTCCCATTCCCTAGCCATGAACACTGAGGTTTAGAAGGTCCAGATACCTGGCTAGCTGCACAGAAATAGAACAAGGTACTTAGCCAGGGTGCCGGGTGCTAGGTGGGAGGGAGGCTGGCCTTTTAAAGGGACTGAAAGTGAGCTGCTGCTGTTTCCTTTCTACTCTTTTAGCTCTTGAATTACTAAACTTTTTGATTGGCTTCTCCTGGTGTCATATTTATTTGCAGCTGTTAACCATTAGAAGACTTCAGAGAGAGAATTTATTTAAAGCCTAGCTATTAAAATGTCTATTTTGATTTAAAGATCTCTTCTGCTTTGTGTTACTCATTTGCCCCATTTCTCTTTAATCTGTAGTAATTTCTAATAAAGGACATACATAACCAAAGCCCTTTAAGTGTTTCCTGCCAAGAATCACATAAGTGTATTATCTCTCGGCCAAATTATCACTGAGGCACATCCTTGTCTTTTTTGTCATTTATAAACTTGACAACAAGGTGTCTGTTTAGGTCCACAGTACAGCCATCTGTGTATTCTGAGGCTAAACCATGCTTACCTAGCTCTCCTCCCTAGAAGGGATCCATGATTATTTTCTCTTCAATGTGCAACTGCTTCTCAGTGGCTTTCCATAAGCTGGGCTATAGATGTTGACCTGAAGAGGAAATAAACGATGGCTGTCTAGAAGGAATTGAGGAAAAGACCTGTCTCTTGTTGTAAGCCCTGTAGATACCTGAAAGAAAATTAGAGACTGGTGTATTAGGACCATGCCTCATGAAAGTTTTTCTGGACATCCATGGACATGCACAGAGGGCTAAGGCACTGAACTGGCAGGGTGGGGATACTCCTGGTCTTAGTTGACATCCCCCAAAGTAGAGACTGAGGCAAAGAATGGAATGAAGTTAGTGGGAAGGTATGGGGGAAAAGGTGGGAGGGAGGGCAGGTCACCATGAGTGATGTCAGAATCCTCCCACTCTCAGCTGTTGGCAGAGGGTAGCTAGAGGAGTAATACGACCCAGCCTGCCCTCCAGGGCATACCAGCCTGCAGGGAAACATGGCCTCTTTAACACTGGAGTCTGTGTATAGGGCAGGGTGAGTTGGAAACTGTCCTTGATAGGTATACAGCTGAATTCAGAGGTGATTTGCCAAAGGCAGGCAGAGCAGTTACCAAAACTTTCCACTTCATGGAGTGTGAGACTGAAGGATCTAACTTCAACATCCATCTGAACCTGAACACCTCTGCCTACCTCCATCTCTCTCACCTAGGGCCAGGTCATCATCTTCTGTCACCTGGACCAGTGGATCTCCCTGCTGCTTTATTATTTCTTTGATCTTTCTTTCCCCCATCAAGCAGCTCCTGGAGTGCAGATCCCTCTGTGTTGCTGTTCTGTGTAAGACATCTGATGGTTTGCTAGCCCCCTAGAAGGATGACGTTCTTGTGCAGCACACAGCTCCTTTTCCAGATTCATGTTCTGCGGCTCTTTGGCTTCTTTACTCTGCTCCAGCCACCCTAGCATTTTTAACCTCAATCCGAGACTGACTCTATTTCCCTCCTTCTCTCTCAGGTGGGGAGCCTCCCTCCACTCTTCGCTTGGCAATCTGCCTGTACTTCCTCAATCAAGATTTCCCTGACAAGTCCTCCTAAGTTAGTACTTTTATTCTCTAACTAGCCTTACAGAGACACTTGTCTTCCTTCACTTCTCCTCCTGCTTCTTGTTCCCATCTGTCACTAGCTTGTACATTTACTGCTTCGTTTACTGTTCATCTGCCCAACTAGAATAAAATTCTGTGAAGATAGCAGTTTACCACTCTGTCTCGACCATAAAGAGTAGTCTATGGTACAGTACAAGTGCTCAATAAATATTTGACGAATGAATAAATGAATACACAAATGACTCAGGAAGCTTGATGCCTCCTCCTTCAAAGTCCCCCCTGAAATGTTCCCGCTAAGGTGATCACCTGTGTGGCCCAGAAGTACACTAACTCTGCTTATAATTACTCATTTATATCAATGTGAGGAGAATGTATGGAAAACCCCCAATGGAACTAGGAACTGAAGTGGGCAGGGAGTAGGCAGCTCCTGCGTGGGGAAGGTGGGTGGCAGGGAGGCAAGGGTGCAGGGCCACTTCTGCCAGCTACAAATCCACGGTCTGTTTGGCACCAGTCTTGCAGGATGGGGGTGTAAGCACCAGGGCTAGTACTGGCAATGCTATGCTGCTTGCTTCTTTCCCAACTCTTCTCTCTCTTCCACCCCCTCAGGAAGTGAGAGGGAAGGAGAAGTAGACCATCTGGGGCTGTGGGAAGGCCTGGCAGAGAGAAGGAGCTTGACAGTAACAGCGTTCGGGAGGCCCGACTTCATCTCCCTGTATCCAAGGACCGCCTGAAGCAACATCGGCAGTGGCCATTTATGGAAGTCCCCACAGCATCAGCAGGGAATAGCACATGTGAATTTTGATCAAAATGTGCATTTTGAAGGAGATAGGAAGGTTTAGTTTTGGGTTACGAAAAAAAAATGTGTTCCTTCTTTCTTCATCTCCACACCAGGTGTCTTTTAGCAATACCGGCAAGATTTGTCATTTTCTGGATGAATGCTCCAAATCCATATGCCTCCCCCTTGTTCTTTCCAAAATCCACCTGTCCTTTTAGGGCTTGGTTGATGTTCTAAAGGGAAAAGGCAGGGTCTTCTTCTCCTGCCCCAGTAGCAATGTAACAAGAACATTCTAGAAACAACAGGCTCAGCTGTCTTTTTTTTAATGCCAAACAAGTGTTTATTTTTTTAACAAGTGATTTGAAATAAGGGCATTCAAGCTGCTGGGAGAAGGTGGGCCACTGAGGAAGAGATTTTGGAGTTCATAAGAACATCATGGTGTTAGCAGTTTTCTGCCCTGAGGACATGCTCTGGTGTCAGAGCCAAAGGTTGCTATGAATGTGGTTCTGACATTTGGTTAGTTGTGCGATATTGGGAATGAGTTGACCTACTCATGCCTTGCTTTCAACTTCTGTGAAAGGAGCATAATAACTGGAGCATCCTTGTGGCATTGGTGTTGTAATGACAATCACCAGATTTTTCTCCTAGGGTTGGTGTGAGTGAAAATGGTCAGTCAGTCCCTGGAACTCACAGAGTCAACAGTTTAACCATTGGCTTTGCCTTGGCAGATTTTTCCTACCCAGCTTTCCTGTCTACCATACTGCCTTCAAACTATTTCTTGTATGAAATTATAACACCCATCAATTTCTCAAAAATCTCTTGTGGCTCTACTTTTCATTACCAGGAGCTTGAAGCCTCTTGAAGCAGCCCTCAAAGATCTGTCCAGTCTGACTTCAGCTATACACTATGGCTCTTATGGTTGCCAGGGACTGAAAGCAATTCAGACCGGTTACACAAAGGGGGAGGCTGTGTTGCAGCTTCCCTACTGCAACATCTGGGTGCATAGATGCTCTGGCTTTTCCCTAGGGCAGGCACTTGCCTCAAAGAGACCCTTGAACATTTAGGCTCAACATCATCCTTCCAGGCAGTGATCACGTGGAAAGAGAATGACTTGTTAAAAATCCTAGCAAAATTCTTGGGCTAAATCCCAATGCATCCATTGGTCCATTGGATCACTCAGGTCAGGTATTTGCCCCTTTCCAATGACTCCATCCTGGGAGAGTGGTCAAGGGGTGATCCCAGTTGTTATCATGAATCCAGAAGCATGGTCAACTCTACTCAGAACCTAAGAATAGATGGGTTTCCCTAAAGGAATTACTATTATGAGGAGAACAGAGAATGAGTTGTGAGTAGGCAAAAGTAACAGATGTCCACCACAACCTACCCTTCCTGCCTGACTTATGCTTTGAACACATGCTGTAGTTTTCTATTTCATGCCTCTGTGCATGATCTTTTCTTTCCTTGAAATGTCTATCTCATACCTTCACCCATCAAAAGATCAAGGTCTATTGTATATTTCTTTTGTGTAACCTGCTCCTTGACAATCATAATTTACTACCTTTCTCATAGCTCTTCCCACTACCCAATTTGTGTTATGTTACATTTTATATGTGCCTTTCTTTTCTCACTGGATTGTAAATATCTTACAAAGGGAACTCATGCCTTGTACAACATTGTGCTATATTTGTGAATTATTTGAAGATCAGTGAGTGTCCTCTACCATGTGAAATGCTTCATTCAGCTCTAACGTATCACATTAAAGTCCTGTTATCACCATCATTTTCTAGAATCATGTCTTCCCCACTTAGGTTTTCTAATAAATATTTGGTTGATTTATCAGAGTAATCTTATTCTAAGCAAAAACAATTGGCAGGAGTCTGGATGTTCTCCACACTCATGTTGCCTCTTCTTAAGTTGTGGATTAACATTTCCCAGGTGCAGAAATGTGTTTCTTTCAAGGTGCTCCAGGCATCTGGCCCAAGCAAACAGTTAAGATTTTATTTTGTATCTGCAGTTATATTAGGTTCTTTGGCACCAATTTAGTTTTATTCCTTTAACAGCACTTTACATTTTAAAATTCTCTGAGATCTTATGAAATGCAAAGCTTCGAGTTCTTCAAGCAGCTTTGTAAGCCAGTGAGCACAGCTGTCCTTGCGGTAGATCACCTATCTGACAGTCTCTAATAAGCATGTGTAGTACAAGCCAGCACGGATCCCAGGCCTACCGAGCTTTAGATCTTCACTGGATCATAGTGGCTTTGGCTTCCTCTAGTTATCTATTCAGAAACAGCAGGTCACTCACTCACTTTGCAGATGATGTTGGGTGTGGCTGTGACCCTTGGCAAAACCAGACTTGGGCTACTACTTCTCCCTTGTCTCCTCCCCCATTTCATAAACTTCCTTCCTTTCCAAAGATGCACACAGTCTATAAGCTTCTGGCTACTTGGGATCACATTTTCAGAATTACATCTGGATGTAAATTTTCTCCTTTCTCTTTATTTCTTATTTCTCTGTTCACAACAATTCTACAGTGTGGCTTTTTCTTTGGGTCCAAAATGATTTTATTAGATTAGTTGTCATTATTAGTTATAACATATGAGTTATGGAAATTCTTAACTTGATATGGTATTGGTTGAAGGTCACACATTTAATTTACACTTGTTAGTGGAATTGGCTAAACACAATCCTCAATGCAAAGAAAAGATAAAAATGGGATACATCTCAGGCAATGTAGCAGATGTGAAAGATCTGGAGATGGACCAGAGCTGGAGAACATGCACAGGTATCTTTTACAGCCCTTTATGGCATAAGAACAAGCAAGGAAGAGTGAGGTTGGAGCAGATCTTACCCACCAATAGGAGGACAAGACCCTCCCGAGAACGAGTTATAATCTTTGGTAAGAAAATGATTCTCCTCTTGCTTGTGTCCTTGACAAGACATTTTGGTGCAAGGAGACCAAGTGTCATAAAGGTTGGATTATATTTCCTATGGTTCTTTAATTAGTGTATGATAGAACTAATTTGTAAGTTCTGTCATACTCGAAGGTCTGTCATACTCGAAAGTCCTCACTGTTAAACATTATATCCTATCGTATCTCATCCAAGCAGGAAGTTTAAACAGTTTCCAACTTCTTACACCCAGATCTGTCCATAACTGACTTATTCATAATACATGTTTGAGCATCTACAGGGTTACATTTTCTATCTAGATGTCCCCTCATGCACTGATAGGTAGAGGTCTGAAATGGTGATGGAACTATTGGGGACTTAGGTACTTTGATGTCAGGAGGTTAACTGAGTAGAGATAGGTCCCTGGACACATGGTTGGAAGGTCACACTTCTCTGGCTCCTCCCTTATCTATGCTTCCTGTCTACCACCACTTGTGAGCCACCTTTCCTCCACCAAGCTCCTCTGTTATGCTCTTTTTCTTTGGAACCAGCTAACCATGGACTGTAAACATTAGCTAAAATAAACTGCACATGCTTTCAATTGTGGGTGTTGGGGATTGTGTCCATGGAGAAGAAAGTTGACTGAGACATCCAACAAGCAATCGCTGTTAATTGTTGAGAACGCCGAGCTATGTAGCAAGTGCCCTGAGAACAGGAAAGATGCAGTAGTGAGTTCCTCCTGGGGAAGTGTGTTCCCGGTACTTCAGCGGTAAATGTGGAAAGATGAGGAGCCTAGCAGACACAGAACAGGGAGGACACATTAGCTAGAACCACCTGGCTTTACTTTAGACTCCAAGAGTGTGACTAATTTAAGAACAGGAAGAAGAACCAAGGAGTGCCAAGTGGTCCCATGCCTGTGTGCTTCCCTTGATGCATCTGAAGGGGACCTGTGAGCTGTCTGGGTCTTGAGTTGGGGAATAAACCAATCCTGGTTCCCATGGCCCAGCAAGGAACAAGAGAGGCTGGAACCTGCAGAGGGGGAAATGGAGATGCAGGTTTTTGTTTTGTTTCGTTTATTTTTTTAATTTAGAGCATGAGGAATGCAGAAAGGAGGGGCTAGGTCACATGAACAATAATTTAGATTAAAATAGCTGGGAAGAGTCCTGAATCAAAGGCCCTCAGGCAGGGTTAGGGAGAGTGTCTTAGGGAACCTGTCTTAAGAGAAAATTCACAGGTTTGTACAAGGTGGTATTAGTCTGTGGTAACTAACATAATGAAAACAGAAAATCCAGATAGCTCACCAGGGGGGAACTGTTAGGTAAAATTTGATATGTTCATTCAATTGAATTTTATAGAGCTGCAGAGGGACACAAAAATTGCTAGCATTAGAATAGCACAATATACAATCACGTTCACACTGCCAGTGGCTTCAGGCATAAGAAGTTAATACACAAAAATAAAAGTAGTCCTGTAAGTTGCTATCATTCTTTTTTATCTTTCACAATTGAAAAAAAAAAAAAAAGGTTATCTCAGGGTGATTTTCCTAAGGCTGTAATTACACCCACAGTGATAATAACTACCATTTATTGAATGTTGTCTCTGTGTCAGGTACAATTTTTTTCATCGCTTATCTCATCTGGTGGAGCAATCATATCAGATAACTATTGATTATTTGATGACGATGACTGAAATCTCACCCTGGACACATGGTGAGATCCTGTAGGTAGGCCTAGGATGCAAACCCAAGCAGCTGGAGTTCAGAGTTCAGGCAGTCTGCATCCATGCTAGGGTGTTTAGAGAAGGTCACTTGGGCATGAAGGGTGTACTAGACGTAAGGTGGCTCAGCACTATTCTGAATTCCTCCAGGGAAGTGATGTTGGGGCCCATGCACTAGGGGCCAGTCGGCACAGCATAACCCTTCACACAGGAAGCTGGATTCTTTAGTTTTCCTATGGAGTTGTCCAACAAATGTGGGAAATCACGTTGAATCATCTGCTTCTCTGCCATTACTTAGTCTCTCTGCATACAGCTAGAGCTCCTATGCTACGCAAACTCTGTGCATCTAGTAACTAACAGAACAACTTTTCTCTAAGACAGTTAAAAATTACTGGGAATAGATTTTGAACCAAACAGATGACATGCACTCCAAGGAGTGCCTGGGCGAACTGTTCAGTCCTCTTCCTGAGGCTGTTTCCACCCTACCAAGGCCAATTCCAGCTGTATGCTTAAAGACATCTAAGACTTGATGCTTTAAGGTGAGATAATTTGTGACAAAAATTAGATTCTGAATGTTGTTACTCTCTATAAATGTTGTTTTCACTGGGCTCTCTTGTGGGCTGAATTGCATCCTACCAAAATCCACATGTTGAAGCCCAGAATCTCAGGATGTAACTTTATTTGAAAATAGGGTCATTGTAGATATAATAAATTGAGGTCATGATAGACTAGGGAGCAGGAAAGGCAAAGGACCCTAAGCCAACATGATGGGTGTCCATATAAAAAATGAGAATTTGGAGGCAGACACTTGCCCAGGGAAGTGCTAGCACATGACATGAAGATGGACAGAAGCCAGCTGGGCTCTTCCTACTATGCTGTGTTTCTCCGTGAAAGAAAAACAAATGCTTGGAGAGATCTGCAGGGGGATGGAAGCATGGGTCTTGATAAGGTCTTACTCACCTTCTTGACTGCTGAGTCATAAGATCTGACACCCACAGCTTGGAGGAGGAGGAGAGCTTTGTTTTGGATCATGTTCTCAGTCCATGGTCCACTGGCCCCATGGCACAACAGCAAGGTGGGAGGACCTGGGTGGATGACAGATGCTCACCTCATGGGGCCAAGGAAGTGGACAGTGAAAAGAGGAGCCAAGGAGGAGTTACGCCTGCTCTCCCAGGTCACTCCCTCAGGGATTGCCTCTAACATCCCCCACCTCCTCGCAGTGCACTTAGCTATAGCACCCCATGATCCAATCACCCTCCAAACACAGGAGGCTTTTAAGGAACATTAAAAAAAGATCTAAACCCTAACATTAAGCGAGAAAAATTTGTAGGTAGAATGAGACTTCAAGGAAGAGATTGAAAATATTTACTTACATTATAAATAACTTCTTGATATTTGGGGGTACATTTACCAAAATATATTTCATGCACAACCTTTGTATTAAGATGTGGATTGCAGAAAAGCTTCCGGAGTCACTTGGCAGCACTGTTCACTCCATCTATTGCTCAGAGACTCACCTTAGCTGCTAGCATGTCAGAAACTCTCACCAGTGTTGCAGAGAAGAACTCTTACTTGGCTTGGCTTTACCTAGCATCTCTCAGAGTTATTTAACAATGGGATCTTTTTACCACTATGTGTCTTTAATGCTTCTGAACAAGTTCTGCAGGGTGGAAAAGAGAACCTGGAGCAAGGAGACTGAAGGTGAGTATGAGTAGGAGCTAAAGTCCTAACATTGTTCGGGCACTTCTTCTAGCTCTATGTCTTCTCCTCTTTCATTGCAAGACTCTTCAATATCCATTTTTAAAATTAACCATCAAATGCATAAGTGGCATATGGAGACTAATATAAAACAACTTATGTTAGCATCACTAAGCTTAACACATGACATTATGGATATAGTTGAAGCCTCCTGTGTACTTTTGCAATTACATTCTCTTTTTTGTAACTTAATCTGCTTCCCAGGATGGTACTTGTACCAATTCTTTCTGGAATTTCCTAACATCATTCCTATGCATATATCTTTATGCTTTTACTATATAGGTATATATTTCCAAAAATGTGGTAGAGTTTAATGTGTGTCTAATGTGTATAGCCTTCTGTACATTACTTTTGTTGTCATTATTGAATGTTATGTTTAACAAGCATTTTCCATGTTGCTGTGTTAGCTCTTGCTTATTTAACTTCACTGTAACACCATATACCTTTGTATAAATATGTTAATATATTCATAGATATTTATGATGTTTCCTAGTTTGCTATTACAAATGATACTGCAGGGCCAGCGAGATAGCTCAGCGGTCTAAAGTGCCTGATTCGGCAAGGTTAGGCAAGTGTGCAAGGATCACGGTTCGATCCCCAGCACCATGTGTTGTGCCAGCCCTGCATCCAAGATGGGCTGAGCCAGCCACAAAACAAAACAAAAATAAACAGAAAAGCAAGTAATACTGCGACATATATTCTCATTATGAATAGGAGAAAACATGTGCAACATTATACATAGAACTGCTGGGTGATGGGGTTTTAACAAATTTTTCTTCAGTACTTATGCTAATTTCAGTTCCTACCACTCTGTTTAAGAGTCCTAATAGCTCCACATTAACTCTTATTATTGTCAACCTCAGTAATTCTTAACAAATTAATAAATATGAGTTGATATTGCACTATAATTTGCATTTGCCCAATAGCTAACAAGGGGTCACTTCATTATATGCCTCCTGGTCATCGTTGCTTCTTCTGTAAATCAGCTTTGTAGCTTCAGTGTTATTATTTTTTCTATTGACTTGTTTATCTTTTTCTCATTGATTTTTGGAAGTTCTTTATTGTTTCTCAATGCTACTCTTTCTCAGTTAGTCACACAACTTGTAACATGTTTCTTTTCTCTATAATGAAAGTAGTTATAAGACAGTTTATAAATTTCAAAGCAGGGGCTTTTCATTCTTTGGAATCCTCTTTGCCCACATTTTAAATTAGAATATAATTAAACATATCACATTTTAATTATTGCTAATACTTTTTATGTCTTCTTTAAAAATCTTTCTCAGTATCCCAGTTATAAAGATATTTTCCTACTTTTTTCCTAAAAAGCTTAAAGTTGTTTTGCATTTTCAGATTTAAGGTCTGCATTCAATTTGGAATTGATTTGTGTGATTTTTAAAGTAAACAATCACAATAACATATTGTCATCATTTTCCCCACAGAGAATTAGTAATGCCGCCTCTGTTGATAGGTTTATTATCATCCAAGTCTTGTTTAGATCCCAACACCACCTTCTTCTGTTTATTTCTGTGCCCATATTATACTGTATCAGTTGCTACACTTTACAGTTATACTAAGTTGTTTTCTGGTGCAGTACGTTAATGGCATTGATGTTTGGGTGACATTTCCCCAAAAGTGCTTTGTGGAAAGCCCATGAAATGCGTTTCATACAATGAGTGGTTTGCTTGTGTCGATGCTGGTAGCGGCTCTGTGATTTGGCAGCCATTTCCAAACAGAACAGGACCGTATTTCTCCGTCCTCTCAGTCAGGACTGGCTGGGCTACTTGTTTCGCCAGTAGAGTGGGGTGGAAATGACGACAGTGTGCCAGTTACAGGTGGAGGCCTCGTGACCCTGACCATGCTTACGCTGCCTCTCTTGGCCCTGGGCTGGTGCATTAACACATAAGACAACAGATGTCAAAGCTGAGACCAGGAGAAAAAGGAGTAATGATAACAGGCAAATAACATGGCAAATGTAAGTCAATACATCTCAATTCTAACCATCAATGTAA